>JAVYIG010015666.1:0-34802 GCA_035222895.1 Strongylocentrotus droebachiensis | reverse complement strand
CTGGGGAGAAGATTGGCAAAGTATGAGCATTATATGGTATCAACAAACGAAAATGTGGACCCCTTTTCCATCTCCCATCAAAACAAACAAAACAATTAAAACAAACAAACGTCCTGCAAGAAATACAAAGACAACAACGAAACTGTACACGACTATTACGGACTTTTAATTTAAAGGTTAGCCCGTTAAATTATGTGCCGTGCTTTTTTTTTTTACACTGGACTCCTTCATTCATTTCCTTCCCCCCCCCCGGGATTTGGGGGATCGACGGCATTCATTTTAGGATTTTATAAAATTTCTATTCTATTGATAATCTATATATTCACAAAATGGTAGGCCTACAGACTATCAAGAAGTAATTTACTAAAATAATAGGCATATTTTCAATAAATTTCTCCGACCGCCTCATTTGCTAGCCAAATTAACTCTCTTGTCAAAAGATTGATATTATATTTAAGACCTGCTTCAAAGACGGGAAACCAACCTAATGATCTAACATGTCATACTCACCATTTTCCATTGTAATTTGATATAATAAAAATAAATAAAAAAGAAAAAGAAATAAGCCTTCGTGCCGACGTATGTTAAAATAATGATGATGATTTTTGCTTTTTGTGAAAGCCTGTTCATTTTTTGTGTCATATTCAACATTAGTCTATATTCTTTTGAAATATGTAAAATTTGCAATGTTTTCTTTGTTATATTATATTTGTAAAAATGAAAAGGAAAAATCAAATCAAACAGAAGAACAAAAATCAAATCAAATCGAATATTAGAATGATCGACAATCATTCGACCCTTTAGGCTTTACTGGGTAGCTATAATTAGATTGATTGTAATTTGCTATTCTGGACGGTAGTCAATTTCCCATATAATATGTGTTTTCCCCTAAGCTTGAGTCAAATCCCAACAAATGACAGATTTATTCGCTGTCATGTCGATTTTCGCGAAGAAGTAGGATATATATCGCCCTCTATTTTAGCCATGAAACCCGTCACGTCATAGACTGCCGTGCTATTTTCGCTAAATAGCCTATATGGAAGTTTGGTAGCAATAATACACGCAAGTCTATGAGACTTTATGAACTTCCTGGAACTATGCATAGCGTTATGTGTATAATGTCTGTGTGTGAATTGCCTATCGGCGACTTCTGACTTTCCATAAGTCAAGTTTTCACGTCTAATTTCGTCGCGATTTCTTTGCCGATGAGGGTATCTCGATAATTCCGCGAGAGAGGATTTAATGAGCTACTGGATTGTCTGATTCTCTGAAAGTGGAATTTAGTAGAACTTTTCCGAACCCATCTCGCTCGGACGGACGTTTGGTGGAAAAGGGTTCGTCAAGAATGATGGCATCCCAGGACGATAAGGCCCCATTTGATGATAATAATAAACATTTGTAAGTTGATTTAATTTAATGAAATAATTAAAAATGACCATCATCACATGGCACCATGTAATTTTACAGTATCACCTATCATTTCATCGTAGTATTTTAAAGATTTGAGTTGTGAGAAGATGAAAAACATTGAATATGTTGTGTGATGTCAAGCAGGAAATTCGTTCACACCCATAATGCAGTTAAAATTGGTGTAGTCCCACGCTATCAAATTTATGTTGGACAGATGAAACAATTTTTTTTTTAAACTGTGTATTCGTGAGTCCGTGCTTGTTCCCTGATTTGAAATTGACATGCAGCACATTGGGTTTGGCTATTTCCTTTTAAATAGTTGATGTTTTATAATTAAATAATTAAAAATAAAAACTGAACGGCAGGTGATCGGTGAGGACTCGATGACTCCGTTGTTGTTACTGTCTCGGCCTTGGGCCAGGGCAGTGCCAGTGCCCCAGTGGATCAATTTTTCTATCGTGTTTAGAATCTAGGTCTTGTTTGACTTGATGGAAATAAACCCAGGAATTGCTCCATTGTGTTTTTAATCAAATATGGAATGAGATATTTAAAGGCACACTGCCGTACTTGTAGCTACTTGCTCCCTCTATATAGAAAACTTCCCCAATCGGTGCCTGTTGGTCCCCCATGATCCTCTTTTTCTTATGTTAAATGAGAGCTGAGTTAATGAGATAGCCACCTGTCACAGTGACCTCGATGGCTCGCTGTGTGGTCTAATCCCTTCTTGCCCAGTAGTGGTGACGGTCTTTAAGCAAAAGTCTCCCTGAAAGATCTAACTGGGGACTAGACTCTAGACCAACTTTGGCCATGGTTGGATGCTGTTGTTATTCTACCTGATTTTTTGTTTGCACCGTTGCATGACATAGTAGTAGTACTTGCACAATCCTCGGCTTCCCGTTCTCTCACATGGTGCAACCGTAAGCTTACTGTATACATCACCATGCAAGTCGATACTAAATTATAAGCAGTATCTATACATCATGTAGTAATGTACATGTACGTTGGTGTTCAACGCGACGTGGACCAATTTTGTTTGTGGCTCATTTTTATTAGCGAACTTGATTACCAGATGGAGCTTATTCATGATATAAAATGTGGAAATCCTGGAAAAACAAGGAACAACTCCATATTAGGAAACAAATGAAAGTCTGAATTAATTTGTAATACTTGATCGTAAAATGTTGTAATAATTGATCGTAACATTTTGTAATAATTGATCGTAACATTTTGTAATAATTGATCGTAACATTTTGATGCCTTTCTTTGCTTCCACAGATGGCACTTTGGCGGTATCACCCGAGGGGAGACGGACAACCTCCTCATCCAAAAACGACCCGGGACTTTCCTGGTGCGTGACAGCAGGACGTGTCCGGGAGACTCGGTGCTGTGTGTTAGGTAATACAGGGTCTTAAAGCCCCACTGCACTATTTATAGCTACTTGCGCCCTCTATATAGCAAACAATGCCTAATCGGTGACCATTGGTCCCCCATGATCCTCTTTTTCTTACAGTGTATGTTAATTGAGAGCTGGTTTGATGAGATAACCATCTGTCAGTGACCGTGCAGGGAGGTCTAATTCCTCCTGGCCAAACTAGTGCAGATAGGCTTTAATATGATATGAATGAGTTTTTTATTCCACCCGCTTGATCCTACGTACGTTAGGTCCCATGCAGGCAATATTTTGATTCTTCCCCTCTCGTACTGTATTTGCACAGTTAAAGGGCAAGTCTACCTTGATATTATGTTAGTTTTAAATTTAGTGCTGTAGTCAAACGTTTAACCGTCCGGTATCCGACCGCCCATGGCGGATTCCGTTTTCAATTGGACGGTTTTGTTTTCCCGTTTTTTTTTTTTAAGTTTTGATTTATGCCCCTCCACCTGGCACTATGCCTGGCATTGTCTCCCAGCTCAGTAATCTGTGTGTTGACTCACCACTCTGAAACTAGAACAACACTCCAATTTGTCTGTCATCTTGGTTTGAAAGTAATCTTTGTAATAGATCTCAATATGTAGTTTATAATAATAATTCATCCAAGGTTCTATCCTAGTTCCTCTACTGTTTTTAATTTACATTAATGATCTTACACATTCTTCTAAAAACGACATTGTTACTATTATTTGTGACAAGTTCACAAGCACAAATCGGTGCCTTCAAATGCACCTCACAGTTAAATGAAAGTCCTTCCCGCTTTATCACACGGACCTGGCTTGCTGCCAACAGAGTCGGTCAAAAAACAAAAAAAAAAGATTTAAAAAAAAAAAAAAAAAATTAAATCGTTTAACCGAAAACCGTCCGGTTTTGACTGGCGGTTAAACGGAATTGGAGATATCCGTGATGTTACAGCACTAGTTTTAATAGAAGCAGAGAAATGAGAGGAACAGGTCAGTGACAATTTGAGCAAATTCTCTGATTATAAATAAGAAAGTTATGAATTTGTGTAGTTTCGATCAATCAAACACAAATTGTCAACTCTGTGACATATCTTGCGAGCTCCCCTCCCTACTAACCGAAAAAAAAGAAATGTCTTTCTTTTCCCTCCAGAAAAATGTCAATCATACATGCACCCTAAATATAATTATTATATTTTTCTATGATTTGTTCCGGTCATTTTCTGCTTCTATTAAAACCAACTTTATATCAGGGTAGACTTTCCTTTTAAAGTCAAGGGTCAGAATTCGCTACGGGTAATGTTGATTAATTTGGTTGTATGCAAACAAATTAACTATCTATTTTATAGTGAAGTAATAGCACTTTTCTGTACATATCAAAACAAGGAAAAAATCACCAGTTTGTGATGCATGTACATTAAATGATTGGATTCGTAGGAAGCTTGTATCGATTGAATCCATTAAACGTAGGCTTTAGCCCTTCATGTCGAATGGAAAACTAAACTATCAATTAACTTTGAAATGTATATCCAAAATCATCTCTCTCTCTCTCTTTCTCTCCCTTTTTTCCTATCTCTCTCTCTCTCTCTATCTCTGTTCTTATCCTTTTCTCTACAGTGAAAATAGTAAGGTATCTCATTATATCATCACGAGGAAAGCGGATCAGTTTGTGATCGGCGATCAGATTTTCTCTACGCTACCTGACATTCTTAACTTCTACCGAGGTCACTATCTAGACACTACCGTCCTAGTCGAACCGGTAAGTAATTCTCCATACTCTTCCAATAATTTGTAGACGAAAATGCATTGACAAAAAAAGAAGATACATGTAATACTGGTATGCTGTTCTTGTATAGCGCATATCGCATTATGATATGATGTCTCATTGGACTTTGGATATTATTACCCACCCATCGCTCCTGCAACCGTAGAGCTTGAAGCATTCAAGGAATGAATCCTACCAGGTTCCCACTGACTACACCTGGATGGAGTGTGGCAAATGTAGTTATAATGTCTTGCCAAAGGACATTAGTGCCACGGTAGGATACGAACCCCGTACATTGTGGTTCACAGTCCGGACACCTATCCACTATACCACAGCACCTCTATATATCTCAATATCTCAATATCTCAATATCGCAACTTGACCCTTTCGCGACAATCCCACATTTTGTGGTTTGGCTATGTAACTTTTGATTCAGAGCACCAAGAAGTATGGCAGATGCACGAGAAGAAAGGCCAAAAATTTCCTCTCGTTATATGACCACATTGCGTTGACCCCAAGGAATTTTATAGGAAAAAATAAGCCTTAAAATCATTAAATTGGCAACACGTTGGGAGGTTTAAAATCATTGTTTTTGATCAAAATTTGCAGTTTTTCATAAATTTTGACCAAATTCCATTAGGATGTCCTGTTTTCCTAACCATTAACTCAAAGCATTTCGGTATGCGGTAAATTCCTGATAACCGTTCTTTAGGTCACTCCAGTTAGCGACCCGCCATCCCAATGGCTTACCTTTAGCCCCCCGATAGCTTCCTGATATTTTGCTATGGATACACAGAGATGCCAACTCTTCCGTTTTTCCTGTATTTGTTCCGTTTTTTCACTATGAATACGGCAGTACGTTTTTTTGTATGTTTTGTTACGTTTTTTTTTTTTTTTTTTTTAATTTTTTTTTTTTTAGTGACGTTTTTTTTAATTTCTGATCATGGGCCTTGTGTCGTAAGTGTATTATGCACCTACGTCTTCAAACGATGCACGCAGAATGGTGCTACGGGCCCAAAACTGCGCACATTGAGAACAACCCACATGTAATGTATGCACGTCGCGCTCCGATCCGGGTACGTATACGTGGTACTGCCGTTTTTTTTAAGCTGCTCAATTGGGCGATATGTTAAGGTGAGAGATTTTTTCAAAAATACTGTTTTTTGTCCCAAAATACTGTTTTTTGCTCTTAAGAATACTTTTTTTTGTCGAAGAAGGTTGGCATCTCTGGATACAGGGCCTTGTTTCATAAAACTTGTTATCAACAACAAATACTACACTTCCATGACAAATTTGCTCTCAGCCAATCAAATGCTATGATTTTATTAGCTTATAACAGTACATGTAACTTGTTATTGATAACAAGTTTTATGAAACGGGGTCCAGAACCAAACAAAATAGGAAGGGGAAGCTTTCAACGAGGCTATGGAGTATGGAAACCTTCTCTTTTGCGAACTGAAGTGCAACAACCTTCAGGCAATAGTGTTGTTCCTAATCAAAGACTTTGGTGAGACTGAATACATACTATATGCTGTATTACTCCTTGAAATGTCACTTCCAAGAATTGTGAGCAACAGTGATTCATGGCATTTATTTAATATTAATAAAACGGTACTTATAAAACACTTGGGAAGCACTTTCCACCAAAGTCTCTAAGTGCTTTTTCATTAAGAACTTCACAATTGATGCATAAATTATAACAACACTGAAAATGTCCAGTAGGTTCCTGGTACAAACTACTTCCACTGGTGTAAATATAGAATCACAAAGATCACAAAAAGGCACTTATTAAGTATTAAACAGAAAACGAGAGAGCACATGAGAGTGTAAGGCGCTCCGCCTGCTCTTTAGTGAGTCGCTAAAATTCAGTGTCTTGTCAGTACTTTCCTCATGAATCTTAACCATTGGTGAAAGGCACGAACATGGGCACTGTCTCATGAAAATTGTTATCAACAAACTAGTAACAATAATGGAAGCCAAATGACTGAAACCATGGCCTTGCATTGGCTGTCAGATGAGTTGTTTAAGAATGGAAGACTTGATTTTTTTAAACAGGCCGTATTGAACTATTCAATTCAGCATGCAAGAAGTATTTGGCTTGGCTAAGTAAAAATTCTTAACCAAAATCATTAATATAATTGTGTCTTTTAAGTGCAGACAACAAATAAAAGGGAAAGCAGAATTATTTTGTTAAACTGATCCAATAGTTTCTTTGTGCACAGAAAAATTTAGGAGTATCAATTTATCAAATAACATTGAACTCTCCATGCAAAACTAGGAATCAATTTTAGTTTCGGTTTCGGAGATCAATTGTATTTATTTCTTTAATGCAAGCTCCGTGTAGTAGGATTGCTTCATCAAAATATGATGTTAAAGGGGAAGTCCATCCTAATATCAATTTGGTTTTAATAGATGCAGAAAAGTGAGAGGAACAGGTCAGTTAATGTTTGAGCAAAATCTGATTAAAACTAAGAGAGTTACTCATTTTTGAAGTCGAGATGAATCATATGCAAATTGGCAACTCTGCCACATATCCCTCCTATTTGATCTGCACCCCCCCAAAAAAAAAATCAAATCAGAATTTTTTATTTTCTCTATAGTTATTGCAAATATGTTTTCATACAACCCCTGTATAAAAAACAAATCTATAACGTCATCAATAACTAAGAAAATGAAATTTATGAAATGTGTGTACAGAGTGAATTGGAATTTGTCTACTATAAGACCACCTGTCTACAAAGACCACTTTCTGTGTTTCCCTTGGGCGGTCACGATAAACAGGTTTGACTGAACATTGCACATGTACAATATACACTCATATATGTTTCCATGGAGTGGGCTCTAATCCCGTCCATCTCTGGATGTACTGTACATGTACATGTACATGGCCTATCACATCACACCTTGTTCACATTCACACAGAACTTGTTTTCATGTAATTCCCTTATTTGCTATAAAGCATGGTTCCTTTTGGTATCGCCCAGGCAGTGGGGATTCCCCTCTCTGTCTTTTAATAGCAACATGGAACATGCCCATGGCATATTTACAACCTTTCATAAAATGGGCGTTAATCCAACATCTCTGTTATTATGGTATACACCTTTGTTTCTGTTTCTGGTTTAAATTGAGGACTCGTTTGTACACATACCAGTTTGCTATTACATGTTTAGAGGACACACACGTTTGTAGGAATATATAACATTCTGTGGACGATATGGAAATTTACAGCATAACTGTGGACCTTTAATATATGCACTCTATGAAGTTAAAAGAAATCCTAAACAACTAGAGTCCTAGATGCTTGAAAACTTAAAGAATTCATACACGAATAAGTACTTTTTCCAAGAACTAGACATTTCTGTGCCAATTCTGTGTTTATGTTGTAAATTGAGGACTCGCTTGTACACATAAATGTACCAGTCTGTTATTACTTGTTTGAGGACACACACGTTTGTACTTAATATTCATTCTGAGGACGATATGGACATTTACTGTATAACTGAGGACCTACATGTACATTTACATTTTCTATGCCAATGGAGCACCTACTGGTACTCTATAACTGTACATGTACAGTGTACATGTATATGTATTTATTTACGGTATACCAGTAATTATATTTAATATGGAGAGGCCCCAAATTTTAAGCAATTTACAGGGTTTTCGAACCGAGGACATCCTAGTTTGCGTGTTGTCGTCAAAATGAAGGTACGCCCGGTACGATGTTGTCCATGGTTTGTTATTGTAGACAGATATGCACAACATGTACATGTACATCTACCGGTATGTGTGACCTGACACATCACACCTTGTTCACACATGATCTCCTGGCTTTGGCATGATTTCCAATGGCTTAGTGTGATGTCTGAAGGTTCTTCTTTAATAGCGAGTGTGAACAGATCCCTCTCATTAACTACACAACCCTGAAGTAATCAGGCTGTGTGCCAAAACGGATTAATGCTCAGCGGAAATTAGTCTACATGTTCATTGGAAGTGTAACGTTAGACTTACTGATAATATCCTGCTGCCCTCGTTTGGCTGTCTGAGCCTCTCTCTCTCTCTCTCTTCCTCTTCCCTCCCTTTCTTTCGCTCTCTCCTTATCTACAGTGTATGTCTTTCTCTTTCCCTCTCTCTCCTTATGTCTTTCTCTATCCCTCTCTCCTTATCTACATGTAGACGTCTTTCTCTATCCCTCTCTCTCTCCTTTATATCTAGATGTCTTTCTCTCTCTCTCCTTATCTATCAATTATGTCTTTCTCTCTCCCTCTCTCTTTCCTTATCTAGATGTCTTTCTCCCCCTCTCTCTCTCTCTCTCTCCCTCTTTCATATACATTTTCAAGTTAATGTTTACAATGTTAATGGAGCATGTCTGTGAAAGTCGGTGTTCACAGGATCTGTAACAGTCACTGCGTTCAACTTTATTATTTCCACAAGCTTGAATGTAGTAATTTAATGTACATTATCAAGTTTATATATTGACATTTTTCACAATGTGAATGGGGCATGTCAGTGAAAGTCAGTGTTAACAGGATCTGTACAAGTCTCTGCGTTAAACTTTATTTAAATTCACCTGAATTTACATTTTCAAGTTTACCGGTATGCATTGACAATCTTTACAATGTGAGTGGGGCATGTACATCTGATATGATACAGTACACGAATGTACATGTGTATGCATACACCTTGTGACCACTTCACACTGACATTTTCAAGTTTATGCATTGACTATGTCTACAATGTGAAATGTGAATGGGGCATGTCGATCTGATATGATACAGCACACGTACACGTATGTACATGTACATGTAGATACACCTTGTGACCACTTCACACTGACATTTGAATCCTATATTAATCCTAACAATGTTCGTTCCTCCTCTACCTGCCAGTGTCCCAAGAACAGGATGGTTCAGCCCCCTCCTCAGCTCCCAGTATCATCACCACCGGTAGGTAAAGGGGGATTCTCCCCACCCTTCTCCATCAGTACCTTGCATGGAGCATCTGTGTGTTTGTGTGTGTGTGGGTGTGTGCATGACATGTTAATGTCTTTCTCATTGGCTAGTATCAGGCTATCGCAATGGGGAAAATGTTTTTTTGTTTGCACTATTGCAGGAGCTATTTTATGATTCAGTGCTGTATATGCAAGAGCGGTTTTCTTACAGTGATATTGAAGTATTTCATTGTTTTTTACCAGAGCATTTTTTCAACTTCAAGAGCTAAATTGCCAACCGTTTCTGTGTTTTTGGTGATTTTTGGTGATTTTTTTTTTTTTTTTTTGCTGGGCTACTCTGTCTGCAGGCACAGACTTTGATTTGATACTTCAACACAATTCCATAAAGTCTTGAGCAGAGCCTACATGTGTATGTAGCTCGGTCAGTGTCTGGCTGCATGTATTAAAAACACAGAGCCTTACAGAGCACTAGACCATTCAGTCATCATAGATTCTTTTGATAGTTCAGAGTTCCAGCCACTGTTATGCACTTGAATTTGACTTGAATTCACATTCATGCAATTACATGTATATTACAGTATGCACTTCATGTAAAATAGTTTTAAAGCCAGTGCCTTAAATTTAGCAAAAAAAGTTCACCTAAGACCTTCTTCCTTCTTTTGCTGCTTTTAGTTTGAACATCTAATGTGGCTACATGTATGTGCTTTTTTGCATGTCTTGTGCTATCATTTATTTAAAAAAAAAATACATGTGTGTAATATGAAATTGTGCATGCATGCATTTTTTGCCTGTGTGCGGCTGGAACAAAATGTTTGCAAAACGTTATGGTACATTTATTGTTAGAAAAAAATGCATTAAAAGCTACAGGCCCACATTCTTTCCTCCTTTTTTTTTCACTACTGCTAAAAATAACTCAAAATTACTTACCTGAAAAATAAAACACTTTTTGATGTATACATGTATGTACACATACTTAATCAGCAGCTTCAGCACCATACTCTTCTTGGTAATTGCATTTATAAAAAAAAGATTCTTTATCAGATGTCCCAAAACAGTCATGTCATTTTGATAATTGGAGATATGACTACCAATATATTTTTGTAAGATTATTGGTTATCAATTTACAACTTTGGGACTTAAAAGTACAGAGTCTAAAAAAGAATCTATTAAAGATATTATGTGTTTGATTATGCATTCACCCAAAACAAAAAACAAAACAATCAAAAATTAATCAGCTCTTTCAAGAGCTCTGTTCTTTTTTGTTACAATTGTCTACTTGTCTGTATTGCTAATTTGAAGAGGAAGCTACAATATATAAATCTGAGAGCCCTTGAGGAAATCTGTATTTGTTGACAAATATTGTTGCCATAGATGCACAGCACCATGCTTTGAAAATGTAAATGTAAAAAATGCCTACATGTAGTATCTGCTTTAAAGTGCATTTAACATTTAGAAGCATTTTTAAAAGTTACTATTTTTGTTGTTGCTAGCTAAATCTGTTGTCTGGCCGTCATGCCTTTAGCAAACCCGGATCCGTAGTATCTGAGATTCTGAAGCACACAATTATATTAATGTGTACATTATCATTCTAGGCCTTATCATTGCATTGCATTGCATGTACATGTATGTGTAACTATGCATGGAACCTTTGAAAATTTCATACAAATATTTGCACAGTTCCAATTCTACTCTGAGATTCTGATCTTTCACGGCACATTGCGACACACACTCTATATTTGCATGTAATTGTGCTATTTTGAGCTGGTTAAAATGTCAGTGTTGTAAAAAAAAAAATTGTTTTGTTTCCTCATGTGATGATGTCATAGGGGAATTCCCCCGTCGTGCACTGAGATCTACATTGTATATTTAGCCTGTACTGTTTAGATGTAGACATTCTAGCATGCTTTATGTTGCACAAATAAAGTTCATGCCTTTGCCTTTTTTCATTAGTATTTAATTATTCTTTGTTAATAATAATATACTGTACATATTACAATTACAAAAAAGAATTGTGGCAAAATGAGGATTTAATGCTGCTTGAGAATCATCTTTATGTATTTTTATTTTTTATTTTTTATCATTTGCTTTGTTTTCTAAATCTTTTACCTCAACCCATGACCCAACTCTATACATGTTTGTGTACATGCACATGGTACCTTTAACCCTTTCATGATATTTATTTTATAAAAGGGCTAAATTGATCACATATTGTTCTTGAAATTGGCAACAACAATATTTTTCTTTTAAAGACTCATTGTTCAAATAAAATGCAATGTCTCTGAAAACTTTAAAATGCTTTACAGGTTAGTAAAACATTTTTAGAGCAGTTGAAAATTACAAATTTTATAGAAAATACTGATCTTGAACCACACAACATGTTGTCAATTTAAGGATTTCAATGCTCATATTCCTCTTGGTAATTCCTGGCATAAAACCCAATGTAGACAGTGAACAAAAATATGCATAATTATACAGTGTATGTGCAGACATGTGTGCCCTTTCTTTACATTATAATGTTTGTACCTAGCAACAATTAAAGGGATAGTTGAGTTCTGTTTTCAGACCGCAAATGCCTTCAAAGTGCATGGTTATTGCTCTTATTCTTATCTATGATATTTATAGTGCCCTTTTAGAACCTAAAATTGCTATGAAGGTAATTTTAGACCCCAAAATGTGTGAAATTTAGCCAATACGATCATACCAATTCAGCTCCACTTTCCCCAAAACAGTACACGGTGATCGTTAATGAATTATTTAATTAAAAATAACAATACATGAGCCTGCTAATGGTGGGTAATATAAGCAACACGAAAATGCCGACAAAAAAGCCAACATCGGCATTGGCTGAAATATGACGTAAAATGCGTTATTTCGTTTTTTTCAACGTTTTTTTTAAATTTTTCAATATATCTAATATTTGTGGTGGTACACAAGTATTAGAAATCGTTATATTTTAGCCGTCTCTGGACCGATTTTGATCAAACAAAGATGATTTTGTCATTTAAATATTATGTTCTTTCAAATTTGACACTCAGTTTTTCATTATCTCACAAAAAAAAAATTGTGTGTAGCGCCCTCTGCAACAGAACTCAACTATCCCTTTAACGTATGCATTCTGACTATTGAAATACAATTATTCCTATTAAACAGGTGAATGAAATAATTTGTAAATGGGCATTTAACAAAGATTTGTGCATTAATTTTGATTACATTACAAAAATGTTCAATTGATACATTACCAGTAGGGGAAAAAATACAAGGGGGCTCGGGGCAAAGTAGCCCCCAAAATGCCAAAAAGAGCCCCCGAAAGTTATAAAAGGCCCCCTAAGATTTGCTTAAAGTTCATTGCAAAACAAATTAAAGATTGATATTTTCATGCAAGCAAGCTTGAAAAGTAGCCCCGAAATGTTTTAAATATGTTTTTCCTTGATTATCAGTAAGCTATTTAACTGTTTTGTCTTTTGAATGGTCCAGTTGAGCGACAGAAAACCGCCCACACCGAACCCGGATGTTCCTCCGGTCACTCCTATACCGCCACCTGCCATCCCCAGCAATGCAGAGAGATTCAGAGTTAAATATGACTTCTCAAGTGAGGTGAGTATCCTAACCCTAACCCTAACCCTACCACATAGTTTAATAGTTACCAGCCTAGTTACAGTAGTTACCAGCTAGTTAGTACCCTATACCGCCACCTGCCATCCTCAGCAATGCAGAGAGATTCAGAGTTAAATATGACTTCTCAAGTGAGGTGAGTATCCTAACCCTAACCCTAACCCTACCACATAGTTTAATAGTTACCAGCCTAGTTACAGTAGTTACCAGCTAGTTAGTACCCTATACCGCCACCTGCCATCCTCAGCAATGCAGAGAGATTCAGAGTTAAATATGACTTCTCAAGTGAGGTGAGTATCCTAACCCTGACCCTAACCCTACGGTTGCTGCAGCCTAGTTTTAGTTACCAGCTAGTTAGCAATGCAGAGAGATTCAGAGTTAAATATGACTTCTCAAGTGAGGTGAGTATCCTAACCCTGACCCTAACCCTACGGTTGCTGCAGCCTAGTTTTAGTTACCAGTCTAGTTAGTTACCAGCTAGTTAGCAATGCAGAGAGATTCAGAGTTAAATATGACTTCTCAAGTGAGGTGAGTATCCTAACCTTAACCCTAAACCCTACGGTTGCTGCAGTCTAGTTTAAAGCCCGTCTGCACTAGTTTGGCTAGGGGGATTAGACCTCCCTGCAATGTCACTGACAGATGGTTATCTCATCAAATCAGCTCTCAATTAACATAAGAAAAAGGGGGTCATGATGCAGTAATCAAATTTCACTACGGTGCCATACCCAATTTGATGCCCCCAGATAACAAGGTTGCTACAGCCTACATGTCGTTGGCTATAGATCTGGGCGTCATTTTACAAACCTGTTGTAAGGTCCAGTTCACCCACATCCCATTGCAAACAAATTAATTACATGTAATATGGTAATTTACGATGAAATGCAACACATTTACATGGAAAAGTGGGACATCTATCAGTTACCAAGGTGATAACAAAAGCAGGAGTTTTAATATGGTTGCCTGGCAGGATGTCGTGTGGTCCATGGCACCCGGAACTGTCAATTCCAAGCCCATCTGTGGTTGGCATATCGTCTGTTCGGAGCCGTAGAGCATTACCTCATGAATATGCAGATGTGCTTTAACATGGAGTTAATGTCCTTCTGGTTCCGTTGGGCCAGGCGATATGTTCTGTTCCTTCATACATGTATGTAGTTTCAAAATCAGGCTAGAGAATGGAACAGGAAAAGAACATATTCTCAGTAAACGAGGTGATTCTCGGCAAGGCAAACTCAATGCAGCACTTTGCACGCTGATGTACTTTTCTATAATCAAATAATCATACGTTGCAAGAGAACTTGAACTCGAAACTTGAAACTTAAAGAATAAATATCAAAATATAATTGAGCTGAACATACGTGTCAGATCTACCCAGTACCTTCCAGGATGTTTATAAGCACTGTTTGTTTTTGTATGGGAATTAGTTAAACCTTGTTTCCTTGCCACAGTTTCCTTTCCTACTCCATGATTGATTAGTCTGGTATTTAAGACACTAGATGACAGTTTTGGAGGGATCTGTAAAGAGATCGTTCAATCCTGCTAGACACACAAATGATTGAAACAAGGATGTTTATATTGGTGAGGGAGCTCTTTCAAATTTGTCTGTAGTGTGAGATGTTCTTATTACATTTTTCATGCATACTTTTTTTGTGTGGCGTAAAACTATTTGAGTGTTTAAGATCTCTCACTATGAACATGACAAACAAAGAAAGCGGACAAAATATACAGTTCCTCAGGTAGACAAAGGAACATCCCTTCACTGCTATTATGTAAAAAGGTGAATATGCATGTGACACCTGTTCTACACATTTTTGTCTCGCCTGCGTAGCAAAAAAGCGAGACATAGGCGCCGCTTTTCCGGTGACGGCGACGGCGGCGTCAACATCAAAAACTTAACCTAAGGTTAAGTTTTTGAATTTTTGATATAATTTTGAAAGTATAAGTTCTTAGTCAATGAAACTTTGACTATAGGGTAATCAAGTATCCCCAATCATGTGAGTAGAATTTCAGATCACAAAGTCAAGGCCAAAGGTCATTTCAGGTCAACAGACTTGGACTATGTTGTAGCATCATCATCGAAAACTTAACCTAAGGTTAAGTTTTTGAATTTTTGATATAATTTTGAAAGTATAAGTTCTTAGTCAATGAAACTTGGACTATAGGGTTATCAAGTCTCCCCAATCATGTTAGTAGAATTTCAGGTCACTAAGTTAAGGTCAAAGGTCATTTAAGGTCAACAAACTTAGACTTTGTTGTGGCATCAACATCAAGATTTTCAAAATGCTTCTTCTTCGTTATTTTTCAACCGATTTTGATTCTGATTGTTTCATATGATAGGGCTAGGAGGGGGATTTAAAATTCTACACAGAATCGTGAAATTCATTATCTATGCTAATTTATGCAAATTTATTCGAAATCACAAAAAAGGCTTCTTCTCCTTCATTTCTAGACCGATTTTGATTTGGTTTGCTTTATATTGTAGAGCTAACTTTGGTACACTAAACATCTACACAGAATTTTGAAATTGTTCTCCATTAATTAATTATGGTAATTTATGCAAAATTTATTCCAAAAATAACAAAAATTGTTTCTTTTCCCTCATTTCTTGACCGATTTTGATTTGGTTTGCCTTATCTGGTAGAGCTAAATTTGGAACACTAAACTTCTACACAGAATTGTGAGATTTTGCTCCATTGATTATTTATGGTACTTTATGCAAATGAAATGAAATTATCTACCTTCCAGGGCATCAAATTTTTATTTTTTGACCAGTTCAAAAGTGTACCACATAAAATTTACGATATTTGTTGTTGCGAGATGCGGATGAGCGCTACGTCATTGACGTTCTGGTTTATCATATTGAATTGCGTTATGCAGGCGAGACCGCCGAGAGCGTTTCCCTTGTTACATAATAGTAGTGAAGGGATGTTCCTTTGTGTACCTGAGGAACTGTATATTTTGTCCGCTTTCTTTGTCAGTCATGTTCATAGTGTCTCTTGAGTGCTGATCAGGGGAGTTTTTTACAATGACTAAGATCGACTTTAAGTTGGACTTAAATGTGACAGGCCATTCATGCCACTGGTTGCTCTCACCATTGGTCTCTCAATTATGAGCTTTAGATAATATTTTTTCCTTCAATAATGAACTATCAAAATAGCTCAATTCTATAGATGTGTGACCATGATTTGTACGTCCCTTGAGGGACCATTGCCAGTAAACGATGACAGCAAACAGTGGCATTAACAGCCTGCCATAGTTAAGTCCAACTTAAAGTTAATCTTAGTCTTTGTTAAACACCTCCAGACATGATTTTTTCCGTAGCTAGATCGCTCATTGTTCTTTTTTCTCTCCTTTTTCTGCTAGGATGCCGATGATCTACCGGCACAGAAGAACGAGATTCTGACGTTAATTAATCGAGACGAAGCTGATTGGTGGACGATGCGCAACTCAAGAGGGCAGGAAGGCCAGTTCCCCGTACCATGGATGGAGGCTGTAAGAAGAAAATAACAAAAGAAAATATTTTGGATTTATTACACATCTTTAAATGTTCTCCTCACACGCTACATTTTTGTTATCATGAGAATTGCACGGTTGCACATGGCCAGTCACTAACATGAAATGACATACATGGGGACAAACAAGATCAAAATTGTCATGTCTGAGGAGGACATTGCAATATGAAAGTTACAAAATGAAGAACAACTTTGAGATACTTTCTATAGAGTTGCATGATTACAAATGGCTGCTTTTCAAGTTCATCCTTTGATCTGTCTTATATGACATCTCAAAGGATTATTGCCCATTCTAAGAAAAAGTCTGATTTCTTTCTTTCTCCTCTGGTATATCTCTCTGTTCAGGCCTCAACTCTGAGGGGGGGGGGGGGTTGAGTTATAAGTTTTGAGTGTCGATGTGCATTACATCACTCTTTAATATTTTAAAATTTCTGGTGGTTCTGAGAATTTTCAAGGGTGTCTGTAGTGGACCTGTGTTTAATAGTGTAAAACCTAATTTTATTTTCATCTAATTTGATATTAAGGCTGCGACGGGTAGTCGAATGCTCGAGTACCCGCACGGTTGACAACTGCTCGGGTACGATTTCTCTTACCCGAATATTCGGCCGCCATTTTGTTTTTTTTGGGCCAGCGCTTCCCACCTCAATCACTGTCAACTCACCACTCAGAAACTGTGACCAAATGTCGGAATTTCTAACGAGGGCCGGTTTGCGCGGCCAGGGCCTAAACAAGATAAGATAAATATTGTTCATGACACTGTACTCACATGGGTGGCTATATGTAATATTGTGTATTCATGAGCGCATGCCGCATGCACAATTGCAGTATTGCACATCATATGCCGCATGCACAACAGGCTGTGCGAACAGCTGGAGTGAACGGCCAATCAGACAGCAGAATTTTTATTTACGTGCTTCTGATTGGGCGAGAGCACTCAGGTACGGCGCGTGCCGGTGAGAAAGAGAGAGAGAGAGAGAGAGAGACGGGGTGTTTACGAGATTAGAGCTGGCCGATCTTGCTAGAAACATTGGAAAGGATAACGAACAGTTTATGTCGTTAAATTTGGGTTTGTTGTGATTTTTAAACTTGTTTTCTCCTCAGCATCCCGTGTAAAATTAGAGGGGCACTGGAATTGATTGATATAAATGTTTAAATGTAATGTATCTCGATGTCGTGAGGGGGGTCAATCGAATACTGACGAGGAATGCGAGTGCTACGATAATACGATTTTAGAGTGGTGAAAAATCTCAAATAAATTCGAGAATGACTGTAATTTTGTGTGCGACTATGCGTTGTGCAAACTGCAAAGATGTTTAATTTTGGAAACTAAAAGATTACAATCAATCAATCATGGTTCCACTTCCAGTACGGTGTACATTTCTTTCCCTCAACTAATTTTTTTAAATTTGTTATGGGGGTTGTCTAATAGACTCCAAAATGTCCAAATAATAAATGGAGTCACATTTTACAAACTTCCCCAATCGGTGCCTGTTGGATCCTCTTTTTCGTATGTTAGTTGAGAGCTGAGTTAATGAGATAAGTTCATAGCCACCTGTCGCTGCGTGGTCTAATCCCTTCTTGCCCAGTCGTGTTGATGAACTTAGCGGTCTTTAATAGCCAAGGTATAAAAGTATGTTGTCTTTTAATCGAGAGGGATTTAGCTGCGAGACTCGTTTATTTACTGTAGAAGAAACTGAAAGAAGGAAGAAAATATGCAAAGGACGTTGTTTTCGTTATGTAACCCCCCACTCGTCATAACATTGCACTCCTCCCTAGAACTGGCTTGTAGCATCTTACTTCAGATTTCGATTTTTCTTCTGAAGAGTAAGACGTCCCTCATCAATTCATCATGCCTGCGAAAAAGAGTTTCGTGTGGAATCATTTCGAAAAAATAAATGACAAATCTACGAAATGCAAAATATGCAACGCCATATTGGCGTACCATCAATCAACGGGGAGTATGATTCATCATCTGACCCACAAGCATCCCGCAGCAGCAAATCCACAAAGGGCGACAGGCCAGCAGCAGCCAAACCAAGAGACTCTGACTACTTTCATGAGAAAGGAAAACTGCAGCCCAGCACGATCATCCAAGATAACGACTCTGATTGCGTCGATGATTGGAGATGTCAACCTGCCTATAAGTGTGGTGGAGGAGCCAAGTTTTAGAGAGCTTCTTCGTTACATCGAACCGGGATACACGGCCCCCAGTCGGAAGTCGATGACCTCACAACTCCGCCTTTTGTATGACACTAAAAAGGCAAATATTAAGGCGGGTTTGGCCAATGCAACTTCGGTTGCCGTGACAACAGACTGTTGGACATCGCGCACCCAAGAAGGGAACATGACACTCACTGCTCATACGGTCGATGAGCAATGGAAATTCCACGCGGTGGTACTTGAAACATCACCCGTAGTCGCCATCGACGAGGAAGGCAACACTGTCCCTGGTCGTCACACAAAGGTCATACTTGCTGACCAGCTGAGGCGAGTAGTTGACGAATGGGGTCTACTGGGGAAAGTTTCAGCCGTCATTCACGACAACGCGGCGAACGTGAAAGACATTGGGAGGGATGCATTCGGGGCCATCGATGTCGGATGTGCAGCCCATACGTTGCAATTGGCGGTAAATCGAGGATTACAAAGTAGTCGACAAATCTCAACTATGATTGGAGCTGCCAATCGTCTAGTCGGTCATTTCAAGCACAGCGTTCTAGCTACAAAGGCTCTGGAAATGAAGCAAGACATTATGGGCCAAAAAAAGAAAAGACTCATCTCTTCTGTGGTTACTCGCTGGAACTCCGTACTAGACATGCTAGAGCGGTTGATCGAGGTTCGTTGGCCCGTGTGTAGCGTCTTAGGCGACCGGAACGTAACAAAACTAGCAGACGCAACCACCCTTGAAATGAAGGACAACCAGTGGGCCCTAGCTGAGATGCTCATTCCCTGCCTGAAGCCACTCAAGGTTAGTTGGGAACTTGACTTTCATCTTATACTGAATAATTGTCTTTTAAATCTCTTTGATTGTTTGCTTTTTAAATATGTGATTTCCATTCAAATTGTAAAGTAAATTAAATCACCTCAGTTAATTACAGATTTTAAAAAAACCTGAGATAAATTAATTAAAGTACAGTACACATATTTAATTTTTAGAAAAAAGTTGAGTTGCAATTTGAATACAGAATATTTATTTTATACAATTATACATATTACATAACCGCCATAACTCATTACGCAATCAGCCTGAAATAACACATATTTGTCTTTGTCATTTTGTACTGCAGGTTGCAACTGCCGTCCTTTCTGCGGAGGAAAACGTCAGTTCTTCAATAATTCATCCTATCATTTCTGGATTGATGCAACATCACCTCGACGTCAAGGACGACGACGAAGAAGCAATTCGGAGCTTCAAGAATACTACCAGGCTGCAGCTGGAGACAAGGTTCCGACAGCCGGACTTTCAAGTTGGAGCGGCAGCCATGGGCGCAGCAGTGGACCCACGATACAAAGACCTGGCCTTTCTGCCTCAGGCGGACAGAGAAGTGGTGAAAGGGGAAGTGCGAAGATGCTTGGGAGCTCTCCAGCAGGTCCGTGGCGACGCTCAGAGAGAGGATGGGGCCGCCGATGACGATGACGATGAAGAGCATGCCGCCGAATTAGGCGTTAATTTTCTGATGGGCGCAGCTCCCGCTCCAGCTCCGAGGGAAAAATCCGCAGACGTCGAGTATGACGAGTTTCTGGCTCAACCGCCTGCCCATGTGACTGTCAATCCTCTCATGTGGTGGCAAGGGAGTGACAAGAGATTGCCACTACTCCAGCAACTCGCCCGCAAGTACTTGGGGATCCCTGCCACTTCTGTGCCCTCAGAGAGGGTGTTTTCTACAGCGGGGAACATTGTAACTGCAAAACGAAACTGCTTGTTGCCTGAGAACGTGGACATGCTCATTTTTTTGAGCAAAAATAAGTAGAGACTAGAGAGCGAGAGACAATTAAGATTTAAGAAGACATTAATTGGCCAAGATTTCAAGTTTGTAACTGTGAAATGTTGTCAATGTATTAATGTAATGTAACATATTTCAGTTTCAGTAGTTATTCTGTACCAAATCGATATAATTAATTTTACATCTTGTCATCTTTATTCCAACATTCAGAGTAGACAACGTATTTCTTCGTGAGATCTCTTTCACTCTCTCACTCTCTCTCTGTTTATCTAATCTACTCCCTGCCCTCGTTCTCATTCTCTCTCATTCTTCTCTCCTGAGTCCCCCCTTCCTCCCATTCACCTAGATGCCCCTCTCCCTGACTCCCTCTCTCTCTCTCTCTATGCGTGACTTTTTCTCTTTTTAAGTTTATACTTCATAATTTATATCCTCTTATTAATTTGTATTTTGTAATGTTGTCTAGTCATGCTATTTTTTTATTTATTATTTTATTGCTATAACTATTAACTAGTTAACTAGAGTTAATTAAGACTTTAATATTATAAAGATTATAAAGACTAGTTTAAAGACCAATACATGGCATGTATTATTTACTCATTCAAACTCAAAGATAGTTAAATTAGTTAATTGAAGTTAGTTCATTCATAGTTCGATAACTTCGATTTGTATTTGACTTGCCGACATTTGGTTGTCAAATCAATTATGTAGGGGGTTGGGTTTGCGAACTTTGCGGCTGCTCTTTGTCGAAGTTTAATAGTTCTCAGTCAAAGACCGCGCGCTGCCAAGTGCCAACTCTCCAGTTCAGAGGAAAAGTTTCGCCATGTGCACCTAGCTCTATTTAACTACTTATGAATATTCATATTGCGATCCGCAATGCGTCACATAATAAGCACGCATGCCCAGATCAATATGTATCGTTGGTGTACTGTATAAGCCATGAGGCTAGCTAGCTATGCATGCTGCGTTATGTAGGGCAGGGTGGCCTAGTTTTTTTGTTTACGGATTTACGGAGATCGTGTGCCTGTGTGGTTAAGGCAATATGTTGTGTACATTCCATTTGGTATGAAATAAATGTAAATACGTTTGAATAGATTTTAGATGTACAGTAATTAAGTTCAGTAACTGTAAGTCAGTAAAGTAAAGTCAGTAAGAGTTAATAAAAATTGCTATCAGCACTCAGCAGTGACTTGAACTTCTTGAATGTAATTACTTGAAAGTAGAATGCGTCATGCGATCGTTTAGCTAAGCTAGGGAAGGGGACGGAGTCGGAGGGAAGAAGGAGTGTAGGAATGAATAGTAAAAGGGACGGAGGGTAACCAAAGGCGACAGATCAGAGCTAGTGAGAGAGTGAAAGACGGAAGCATAATTAATTATTATCAAGAGATGAAAAGTGGAGAGAGGTGGAAGGAAAGAGAATAAGAGATGAATGGAAACTGGAAAGAGAAAACGATAGAGAAAGAACGAGAGAGCGAGAGAGGGTGAGGTAAAAGGCTGAGGACCTGAGGTCATGGTAAATATATCAGCAAGTTCAGCAAAGAAATGCGCATATTATTGACTTATTAAGGCTTATTATTTGGCTTCTCTAATTTCCTAGAATCCTCTATTGAATCTTATTCTCCAGCCTTATCCATTATCGTTTCTCTCTCTTTTCCTTCTCATTTCACGGTTTAATACACCACTACTTGACTTGTAGTAAAGCTTCCATTGCGTTATCTTAAAGCTTATTGATTCTATTTATGTCGGTCGCATCGACAACACTACTACTCGTGGGTCTTTCTTAGGCTAGCGCTTATGGAGGGGACGCCGCTCGGCAAGCCCGACGGACCAGGCTCGCAGCGCTGCCTCCCTCCCTCTCCCTGATCAATGTGATCATCGTCAAATCCACCATACTACCAAATTACATGGGAGGGAATCGATAGATTTTAATCTATTTTCCTTTGAAAATGTTGCGTCCCCAACTCCCCAAGATATGGTATGTTGCTTAAAAATTGGTTTGTGTTGTAAGAGTGATTGAAAGGGTGTGTTTTTACTGTTTTCATTTAAAAAAAAAAAAAAAAAAATGGCGGCCAAAAAAAAAAAAATGGCGGCCAAAAAAAAAAACATGGCGCCCGAATATTCGAATATCCGCCTGTGAGTCTAGAAGTGTACTCGTGTACCTCATTACACGGTTATGCACAGCCTTATTTGATATGCATTTTTATTCTTTTTCTTTCCTCACCTTTCTCCATCTTTCATTCTCTGAAATTTCTTCTATTCTCTAGCAGCTGCCGGTCGAACCACCCCCTGAGGTGTACCGCGAGGTCACATCGTACGGTAGAGCGACGCAGAGAAGAATTCCCAACGCATATGACACGACACAACTTAAATTTGAGGTAGGTACTAGGTGTAGGTGTCATCGCCAGAGACATTCTGACTACCAGTACGGTATCATAGTTTGCTCCAGTGCATTACACACTGGGTGCTAATAGCGTGCCTTGGGGAACTCCAGTTATCCACATACCCAATTCAAACCAGAGACCAACCGGAATGGTTAAGTTTCAGTCACATTGGCATTCTGACTTCTGGTTCGGTATCATAGTTTGCTCCAGTGCATTACACACTGGGTGCTAATAGCGTGCCTTGGGGAACTCCAGTTATCCACATACCCAATTCAAACCAGAGACCAACCGGAATGGTTAAGTTTCAGTCACATTGGCATTCTGACTTCTGGTTCGGTATCAGGGTTTGCTCCAGTGCATTACACACTGGGTGCTAATACCGTGCCTTGGGAAACTCCAGAAATAGAAATACCAAGGGTTAGTCCTATGATCTAACAAGGGTACATACATGGCACATGGGTGATATATGTCAATGTATCTTATTAGAATGTTATACCCAAAGGTACACTGCACTGTCACATCATATGGCAAAGCAGTACAGAGAAGAATTCCCAACGCATATGACACGACACAACTAAAATGTCCATTTCTGGAGTTCCCCAAGGCACAATATTAGCATCAAGTGTGTAATGATACAGGTACCTAGGTAACATCCTTGTACCCCATGCACCACCAGTCTGACCACAGACCGAACCAACAAGTACCTTACCCCGAATGGCTAGTTTTCAGTGAGATTGGCGTTTTTACTACAAGTACGGTATCAAGGTTTGCTCCAGTGCATTACATACTTGGTGCTAATAGCGTGCCTTGGGGAACTCCAGAAATGGAAATACTAAGGGTTAGTCTTATTTGGCAAGTGTATTTTATATGGGGGATAGATACCTTAGAATGCTGCAGATTCAATTTACTCGGTTTGGACCAAATATAGATAGTTTTTGGCAGAGAATCCTTTATTCATCCTCTACTTCCGTAAGATCAATGTTGCACTGTGACATGGCTCCTTCCTTGAGCTTGAGAGTAAGCAAACTACTCGGCACAGGTGAGGTAAATGGGTACCTGGTAGGATTACTCCTTGAAATGCACTGTGCGCTGATTACAGCTGCTGGAGCTAAAGCTAGGGTAATAATTTCCAAAGCTCTTTGGAAGCACATAGAAACATTATATACTGTGATATGCGCTATACAAGAACCAAATATTATTCATTATTATTTGTTTTTGTTTGCAGAGAGGAGACATAGTGAAAATAATCAAACAGCATATGAGCGGATACTGGGAAGGCGAACTAGTCAAAGACGGAACTCAAGGATTCTTCCCATTTACATTTGTAGAACTCCTTCCCCCTGAAGAAGCGAATAAAATAGGACAGAACGCCAGTCAAAATGGCATGGAAGGCAACAACTCTCTTCTGAACTGAGCCTAGACTCTTTATCATATTATTTTTGTCGAAACCGCGACTTGAAATCGCTTGGAGAGAAACGTATGAACGTGCTCCTATATTATGTGTATAGTAATCATCTATAATGAAACGGAATGAGTAGATTTGTAACCGTGCGGAGAAGGAGTGATTGTGCGTAGCGCTGAAGCGGTGGCAGGAGTGGGATCGTGGAGGATCAGGGATCAGGAACGGGATCATGGATGATCAGGGATCCGGAACAGGATGTGTTGCCATTGATAAAGACACGCAAACGGCAGTTTTGGTGTGAATCGCATCACAATTTACTTACAACGAACTTGGTGGCATCCCCGATGTAGCAACGAACGAATTTCGCAAGCAGCGAAACTTGTGATCTAACTGATAGATCACTCAGCGTCATGTCGATAAGAGATTTAGAGCATGTGGTCCTGGCTCGGACGTGGAAAGTGCGTGGATGACTTTTCTTTATGGGGCGGCCCTTGAGAAGTCCATGAACGGAATGTGCATTGTAGAAGACCTGCCGGTCATACAAGTGAGGTCCACTCCCAGTAACTGAAAATGTCTTGTAGCAGGTGGAGACCCAATCGGTGTCAAGTTGCCGCGAATTCCAAGCTTATGTGTCTTTAAGTTGCGTCAAGAGTGGGATCGTGCATATTGAGAGTGTTACCGCTTAAACATAGCACAAGGCAGAGTGAGTTCCTTTCCATGTGGAGTATGTCTACGGCAGGAACAATAATGATCAGCAATGGATGTCCCGAGTTGGATCTTGCCGATAGTGGATCATGGCCAAAGTGAATGCAGGAGGCGAATGCAGAAGGTGAATGCAGAAAATGAATGCAGATTTTGTAAGCAACATTGATTGTCGATCATGCCGAAAGTGAATGCAGGAGTTGAATGCAGGACATGAATGGAGAAGATGAATGCAGAAAATGAATGCAGATTTTGTAAGCAACACTGATAGTGGATCATGCCGAAAGTGAATGCAGGAGTTGAATGCAGAAAATGAATGCAGATCTTGTATGCAACACCGACAGTGGATCATGCTGAAAGTGAATGCAGGAGTTGAATGCAGAATGTGAATGCAGAAAATGAATGCAGATGTTGTAAGCAACAGCGACTTCAGGAGAAGCTAATTCATGAGCAGTTCATTCGCACCACCTGCTCATTCATGGAAGCAACGTCCCAACTTGATCCTGCCACAGCCGACGACTTAAACCCAATGCCATTACACGAAAGCCAAAATATGTGTATGGACGGTTGCATCTTGCGCCCTCTTGTTGTTGTTTTTGTCCAGTCCTTTCAAACTCGTCCTGACAAATAACTTTTTGTATATCAAGAACTAGTCCTTTGATATGTAATCAATTGTACTTTGCCAGAAAAAAAGTCTCACTGAATAGATTTATATGTTACCTAAAGACCACTGCACACAATACGATACTCCTGGGGGGCGTTTTACAAAACTTGTCATCAGTGACATTTGACAGTTTTTGTTATAAGCTACTGAAATCCTTGCTTCTGATTGGTCAACAGCAGATTTGTCACTGATTTTTGTCATTTGTCATTGAAAAAAGGCTTTGTGAAACGCCCCCCTGAATTCCAGAAAGTCGAAGAAATGGCAATTATGTTAGATATGGAAATCCTAAACAAGTATCTTCTTCCTCAGTTAGGTTCTAAATAGGAATTTTAGTACATTTGAGCTTTTAAGTGAGAATAAAAGCCAAATCGTAGACAAGCGCACTACTGGTCTGAAGTCACTACAGTTTTGAGCCGATTTAGCTTTTTTTCCCCCAAGAAAGCATTAAATCTCTGGAAATTTGGATTTCATTACTCGGAACCTCAGTCATTGAGATTTTACATGTTTGAATGTTCAAATGCTCTTGCAAAGTCTTTCAAAATTGGATCGTACTTAGATCGTATAGTGTGCGGTGGGCATTACAATCAATGGGAATCTGATGATACATATGTAACGTTGTCCATATTATGCCTATGAAAAGAAGAAAAAAAAATCTCTCGGGATGATTTCATATACAGTTAACAATTAGATTATTCATACACCTTGTTAATTTGATGTTTTTTGTGTGTTTTGTAACTCAAGAATGCAAAGTGAACTGGTTGAATTTGGGCCTTTGTAGAATACTTAGTAGATGGAAACTTTAATATGTCACATTCTCAAAAATCATGAATAGGGATAAATAAATGTTCACATTCTAAAATAATTACAAAACTTGGTATGGGTATTAATAATTTAGTTCTTAACTGTACAAGATACAATACATGTAATTGGTAATTGCCCTAATCATGAAGAGCACATCCTATGAGTTTCAACAGTATTGTGGAAAGGAAATAATTATATCTTTGAAATGCAGTCAATATAAAATCATGTTTGTTGGTGCTTGTAGCTGCTCTGTAGTCTGTAGTTTGATAATTTTTCTTCAGAGGGTTTTGGAAGCACTAGATTTTAATATAAGCAATCTAATATAAGCACAAAGTCCCTTTGGGGAAAGAAGAACTTGTTTAAAAAGCACAAGATTTTTATGATATTATTTAGCCAAGTTGGGGGATAAAAACAAGTTTGTTAGGGAGGCAATAGACAGACAAAATGTTTTAGGATTAAACAGGTTTGATAGTGAAGCAAGGATTTTGATAATTTTGGGTAAAAACAACTAAGGAATTAAGTTTTGGGAATTAAGTTTGTAGCGGAAGCACTAGATTTTGATGACAATCATGACATTATTAGGCTTTTTAATAATAAAAACAAATTTGTTTTGGAATGGTGTTATGTAGTTTCTGGCTGATGGACATTAAGACCCAAGGTGAACATATTTATAGTTTTCCCCAGATCGCACTTTGGGTCTTTAAAAAAAACACTAGGATAGTGTACCAATCACCTGGGACCCGTTTCACAAAGCCCTTTTTGACAAATCTGCTGATAACCAATCAGAAGCAAGGATTTCTCTAGCTTATAACAAAAACTATCATTTGTCACTGATGACAACTTTACCTGGCATTCTGTAGGTAAATGGTTTAGGAGTATGAAGAAAATAAAGGATAACCTAAAAAGCCATGTATAGGGCTTGTAATGTACCCAAGTTGGGTTCTGTACGAGATCCTATACTATGCAAATACCTATGCTTGGTTTAACTACTTATCTCAACAATAAGTTGTGCTGTTTACTAAGAATTGAATTGCAACATCTCTTTGTAGAAGTAATATTCAAAGCTCATTTTATTTATACAGTATAGCCACTCAACCCCTTACATCGTGCAAAACATGTTTTGATAATTTAGTACACTTTAAATCTCGTAAGTTGAGATGGATCGAGGCAATTGACGGCATACTTCAGCAGAGTATAAAAATTGGAATCATTTCAATTTACCAAGGTTAAATGCATAATCCTGTTGTAATTAATAATATTATTATGGAAATCGACTGCTTGAAGGAAGCTTACTTGACTTATTTTCTCAGATCACAATTTTCCCCCTCATTTTCACTTTCTGGCATTCAAGGAATTTCATATCTGTATCTCTTTCAGTTTCCATTGATGTTTCTATCTTCATATCATATCATCATAATTTTGTTATCCAAAAGTGCAAAAAATATGTGATTAACATTTTTTCATTACTGTTTTTTACGGTCATATTTTTCTGATTATTTGTTTCTAATTTTTAGAAATGGACTTTTGATTTTGTATTGGATTAAATGCAATTCAATATTTATTATGTAACAATGGCATAAAGTGTGAACTTTTTAAAAAACAATTAGAACTGGCAGGGTATACGTATCATTGTAGCTCTTTATTGAATATGAGAGAGACAAGACACTGGATATTATTTGGGCATCTCCACAATGTAGGCTGTAAAATTATGACATGACCTATTTCTTCAATCAGAATCCCTGAAATCATGTTCATGTGTGTGGCAATTGGCTCTCCATAACTTTTAAGTCCAATTTTAAGTTAAGCTCGACTTGGTATCTTTGTGAAATACCCCTCAGATCCCTCATGAAATCGTTTGAAAATTCTCTCTAGGACATGGTGCTTGTGGCTGTATTTTTGTAATCAATATTTTCATGTACGTTCAGTTGTGCACTGGTACCAAACTAGATGCGAGAAGGGTAGTTAGACGCTCCCATAAAAATGATGAGTTAATCAATCATGCACTTTCGATTACAACTCTTGTGCCTGGGAGGCTTGGAGCACTTTCTCATGATACGATCGCAAAGCCTTCAACAAATTAACTTTGAAGGCAAATTAAAATAGTACTGTGGTTTTCCTTTGAATTATGAAAACATAACTAAACAATGACATGTTATGTAATCAGAATTTCCATAGGTGATACAACCAGGACTTTGCAGTCCTATTTTCACCAACACTGACGAATCTGACATTGATTAATACCGGTAGATGTTCTAGACTGGTTTGAATTGCACTTGACTTCACCTGGGGATTACTTTAAACTTGTGGCGTGCAACCAATGGGTAAATGAGTAATGCTAAATCAAAGAAAGAAAAAGGAGACTTTGTTTAATAAACTTGAGACTATGGTGGCTTTGAATAGACAATTCTTTACAAGAATAGGAGTGTGAAATCTTGACCGAGAAAGATTTGAATATGTACTATGTAGCAGGGTGGGATCGAGTCGTGGACACTCGATATTGTTTTTGAAGATATTTAGCTTTAAAAGCAACAATAAAGTGCTACACTAAAAAGATATTTTCATGAAAAGAAAAATTGCAGCATATTTCTTAGAAGCAGGAAGAGATTTATTCTTATACATGATGGTTTGTTGGTTTGTTGTCAATGAAGCCTGTGAAGCAGAGGTTTGCATTTAGAAGCTCGGATATCTACATGGACATATATTTATTTATGCGGCCTGTTACCCGGGGCAACAGGCATCTTTAAAAAGACTATTGACCGGTAGGTGGGCTTGTGAGCATCTTTTAAAAGACTATTGACCGGTAGGCGGGCATGACTTAAATCACGACTCCAATTTCAACCAATCAGATGGCTAGATTTCTAAAGAGAGGTATATACAATTTGATACATCGTGTACATTATTTGAATTAAAGTGACTGTAACATTCATTGCTTTTTTTTCTTGAATGCAAATTCTAATAATGTGATTGACATTAGTTGTTTGTTCCCGCTATTTTTGAAGATTATTCTAAAGTTAACTACCATTTGGGGGCTATAACTTACAAGCAAAGCTATCATCCCAGGCCCCTCAACTCCTCTATTTAATTGAGATCAGTCTTTTTAAATTTTCTGCCTGCTAACAAATCCATATGAGGTGTTCTCTTTCTGTTTTATGTATCTGTTGATTGAATTCACGTTTTTTGTACCATTTTATTTGTGAATTCATTGCAGAATGTGAAATATATACTTGATACATGTGAAATATGAAACAATAAACTAAAACTGAAACTGGAAATGCATCCGAAAACAGAAGCTATGTGTAAAAGATAGTACTGTATATGGGACTATTACATATGCCTCTCGGTAGTACACCTACATGTGTGTATATGATAGCATGCCCATTAATCAGCGACCAGCTGAAATCCTCCCCAGAGAGTGGAAAATGTACACTGTCATGTCCAGACTGTTTATTGAATCCAGTGACCAGATTAATAATAATACTGTAGGCATTTTGGTCACTTATAAGTGATGAAGCGCGTTAAAAGAACTTGAACAATTAATAGTTTGATTATTACCTGACTAGCTAAAGAATGCAGTTTTTACAAACAGAAAAGCTGGTGTATGGGACTTAGTGAAAGAAAAGAACAATCAGTTTTTTTTTTAATTATGTGACTATAGCCATACAATTTATTTTTACAAACAGAAAAGCTAGTAAGTGGGACCACAAGATAATGAACTACATTTTGTGTGTATTGTTAGTTGGGTAATGGTTGGCTAATCGTCTGACACTTGACTGAAAGTGAAAGTATTTACAAGAAAAGCACCTGGATCTGAAACAAAAATCTCTTTAAGCCTCAATACCTGCTTATGTAGCTCAGCCGGCGAAATTAATGTCACAAACTAGTTCATCAATCTGATTAATTCTTGGCTAGAATTCTAGATAGAGTTGAGTACTAGTTCTGCAATGACATTGTGAAATTAACTGTCTGGAGTAATTAGGAAAGGCTGATTATGTAGTGGAATTGATTGTATACTCTGAGGTTTTGGAATTATTAAATGAAAGGAAATTGACTCTCTCTTGCTTCAAATTGGTTGCAATGCACACAGAAATTGGAAGATGGGGCTCTGCACATTACACATGAGGCATTATGTGGTTAATTTTTGTTTTTAATTATTAATTTAATTTACTGCACACCAAACGCCAGATGAAATAATACTGTGCATAGCGTCAAGTCGTGAGACTTTGTTTATTTTGAGTAGAATAATATTGCTTATTAGATTGAAGTACTAGTGTTTTGGATGGTGTTAGTTCTCAAGTACCCTCACGCAACAGAGATTAATTTTCAATTAGCGTTGAAGCCAGCAATGTTCTCACTAGCATTCTTCAACGCGCTATTATCTGGAGTCAGAAAGGGGTCGACTCTTCTACTAACATATAACACAGAGCTAATATCCTCCTGGATCTTAAAGGCCGGCTGTACTATAATAATAATAATATTAATAATGGTGGCTTCTTATATAGCGCACATGTCCGTCACGTTGTGACGCTCCTGGCGCTGCCCCGATTATTACCCTGGCTAGTTCAGCCAGAAGGGATTAGACCACCCATCTAGCCAGCGAGGTCACTGTGACGGGTGGCTATCTCATTAACTCAGCTCTCAATTAACATAAGAAAAAGAGGATCATGGGGGAACAACTGGCACCGATTGGGGAAGTTTTCTATATAGAGGGAGCAAGTAGCTACAAGTAGTGCAGTGTGGCTTTAATACAAGGTATCATGTAAAGTTATATTCATGTACAATGAAAATTATGTATGAACTAAAATCTATGCCAAATCATATTTTTGTATGATTGATGTTCGGGCCACTTCCAGGTCTAGTTGCTCACAAATGCAATACATGTATTGGATTTTGAGGTGGGTTTTGTCTTGTTAAAGATAAATGAGAAGTATCATTGATAATTTGGAAAGTACTTTTCTATTGGAACTCTCATTAATGCAAAACATGTATTGGATTTTGGATAGGAATGCATGTATGTTGAAGAAAATGTAATAGGCCATCTCAGTTATGTGGTGGTTTTTTTTTTTTTTTAAAGGTTAATAAGTCGGAGTATCATTGATAGTTTGGAAATTACTTTTCTATTGGAACTCTCTTTCCATGGAGAAAACGATTGTACAGTCAAACCTGTCTAAGTGTCCACCTCTATATACAGCTCCTTGTAGGAGGAAACCTGTCTACAATGGCCACTTGTTCTTGATTTCCTTGGGTGGCCTTGATAGACAGGTTTGAATGTAATTGTTCTAAAGTCAAACCTGTCTATAGCGACCGCCCGAGGGAAACACATAAAGTGGTCTTTGTAGACAGGTTCCTTCATTGCAAGTTTCAATGAGAAACCATTTTCAAGGGAAACAAAAAATGTGGTCTTTGTAGACAGGCGGTCACTAAAGCAGGTTTGACTGTAGTCTACCTAATGACTCATGGAAATATAATCTATGCTATCTTTTTGTTTGTAATATAAAGCATATATATTTAATTGGACAGGTCTGTTTATTATTATTCTCTGCTTTGTTGCATTTTAAATTTTCATGGTGATTTATTTCTTGCAAGTTTTATGATTGGTATTTATCTGGCCATGATAATATTTGTATAGATTTTTTTCTTCTAAGCTTTTTTCTAAGTTTTTTACTTTTATGATGTTTTATGATATATATGTACTCTTTCTTTTACTTTTCCTGATATTGTTACTTTCTCCCTCATTCCCTTCTTCACTGCTCACTCCCCCTCCCCCCCCCTCTCTCTCTCCCCCTCTCTCTCCCTCTCCCCCTCTCTCTCCCTCTCTCTCCCCCACTCCTCTTGATGCACACAAATCTCTAATTTCCTTTCCGTCTCTCATCTCTTCCTACCTACCCACTTCATATAAAGTTTCAATAAAGGGGAGGGGTAGGAGTCGAGAGATTCTACAGCCACTGAGTAGAAAAGCACCATAGAAACTGCACTGTCTTTTTATCCACAATTGCTTTCAAATATGGGTTGATTTTTCAGATGGGGGTGATCCCCATCCCTGCCCCTTTCCCCTTCACTAAACTTCCTTGCATGTATCACATTTACCATAGTTAATTATGTATTGTCACCAGGCCCATCACCTTGTTGTGTTTTTTGCAAGACTTCTGTCAACCTCACACACACACATCAACATCTCAGCAATGTGCAGTCTTTGTAATGTTTATGCCCACCTTCAAGTGTGTATATTGGGGGAAACCCCTTTTTTCTCGTGGGGGAATCCCCTTATATCATTGTATGCTTTACTGTATAGACCTGTTTACTAATGTATTTAAATTTAAGCTCATTTCAGCACCCCCCAACCCTGATTACTAATCGACTCACCTGCTCTCTACATAACACCATCTTAATAGATGCAATCCACTTTGCATACATTAACTGTTGCTATGTCTGGCAAGCTTTGACTTTATCAAGGGAAACTCCCTTTTTTTCACTGAGAAGTATGGACGAAGTTAGTAGACGAGTCTACTCCACAAGAATGTGATTAGATTTCAATGTTGTGAATAATATTCTTATATTTGACCCGAGCGTAATAATACACATTATATTACCTTTGTTGTTAATGTGAATACATTGTGTTGAAACAGGACAATATTTATTCCTTAACCGTCATGTCTGTAATTTTTATTCATTATTTCATCAATTTAAACAATACTTTGATATTGATGCTATATGCTTTGTGCTGCAATGACGAAAATAAACATGTTAACCGTGTTTGAAATATAAGGAAGTGTTTTCTTTTTTTTTTTAAATTTCTTTGTAGTTATGTTATAAGTGACATGTGGTCACGGGAACCAAGTAATTATTTTGCTTTTATGAAATCTCATCTTTCTACTGCTATATTTTTCCCCTTTATTTCTTCACTTTTTCCCGTTATTCCCCTTTCCTTTTTGTTTCTTTCTATCTTTCATTCTTTCTCTTCTTTTCCGTCTTTCTTTCCGTATTCATTTAATATTTCTTTATTTATGTGTCATTGTTTCCCTTTCCTTTCTTTCTTCTGTCATTCTTTCTTGCTATACTTCTGTTGTTCTCTCCCCCCCCTTATTTATTAAATATCTGTTCATTCCTCTCTTTATCTTTTTCTTCCTTTCTTTTGTTTCCTGTTTCTTTCTTTTTATCATTCTTTGTAATTTCTTCTTTCTCCTTTTTTCCACTTTCTTTCTGGTTTTTTTTTCTTCTTTTTCTTTTCCTCTCTTCATTTATTTGTCTTTCTTCACTTTTCTCGACTTCTTTCTGTTATTTACTTTCCTTTCTTTCTTTCATTCTCTCTTGCTATATTTCTTTTGTTCTCACTTTCTCTCCGCATTATTTAAATATTTCTTTCTTTTATTTCCATCTTATATTTTCTTTCTCTCATCGTGATTTACATATGTATTTCTTTCTTCCCTTTTCCTTTTTACACTTTCTTTCAATATTTATGTATTCCTTTTTCCCCTTTCATTTCTTCTTTCTTTCATTCGTTTATTTTCATCTTTTATTCTCTTTTTTTGCCCATTTCGTTTTCTTTCTAATTTCTCTCTTTTTTAAATTTCATTTTCCATTTTCATCCACACAAATATACAAGAAACATTTGTAACACTTAAATACAATGAAACACTTAAAGGTAATACAAAGTTTTGGTATGGGGTCATGAATTTGGTTCAAATGAACATATTGGAAGCATATGCGATCCTACAATATTCAGTGATCGTTGTCGCGGTTGAAATCGAGTCTAAAGTTATAAAATTGTAAATAATACACTCTTTATGTTGTATAGCTCCCTCTCAAGGTCAAGATATCAATTAAGCTATAAAACAATGTTTCTTGACTAAAATCGACCAATGAGCTATTCCTGTTTGGAAACTATATAGCACAACTACATATTCTGAGATTTTCATGGTCGCAGCTACCATTGTACGGCCGTAGGCGCTATTTGAAATTTATCAAAATTTACCGGGAGCACCGGTAAAATGTTTATATTCAATTTTACTCAAAAGCAGAAGTGTTTCAGGAGCTAAAGTTTCTAGTGCTTATAATACATCCACAGGGGCATCCAAATATATCAAAATTGTAAGAATCACTATCCACTCAATTTTCAAAATTTCCCAAAACTTTGTAATACCTTTAACAAAACATGACATCAAGTGCCTATTGTTCAAAAAATGATTTACTCTAACATACTCTTGTAATCTTTCAATATTCCTTATCGATCATAAATATAATGTAATTCTTGTGTTTTTGTTTAATTGGCACTATACAGTAG
>JAVYIG010015665.1:0-34807 GCA_035222895.1 Strongylocentrotus droebachiensis | reverse complement strand
GAACTAGATAGTTTATTCCTCAGCACTACTTCTACTTCTACTTCTACGACGATACTCAGCAGGATCCATTAGTCGGTCAGGGTGTAGTGCTGAGGAATAAACTATCTAGTTCTTGGTCTAGATGCTGGGTGGAAGCGCTCCCTTGAAGCTCTCCAGTGAAGTAGCGTCAAGGGTGATCTTCGAAAGTGCATTCCACGCAGTTACTGTCCGAGGGGGGAAATGAGTTCTGGTAGAGCTGGGTGCTGGATGGGATAGCCAGCAACTTCTTTGAGTGATACTGTCGTGTGTTGCTGGCAATCATGGGTGCTGTGTATAAAAGTGTGTAATGGTGTGCATTGATGGCTAAGTTGTGTTGTTTTGGATCTTGTGCATGAGGTGGAGGCTTGCAGCATCCTGACTTATGGATCCTGCTGAGCATCGTCGTAGAAGTAGAACTTAGAAGTAGATTCTAGGCCTAGAACTAGAAGTAGTTCATGAGTTAAACTGAGAGTGGACTCAACCGCGCGACTCGACTAAGAAAACTAAAACATTACCTTCAATCTGATGCTGTTCCTTGTTAGTGTTAGATAATGATCTGACTTTTGTTAGACGGTAGAACTGAAGTTAGTTGGTTTAATAAACCTTGGTCTTATTTGTTAGAGTTTAATCACAACCAAGGCATGATACCCGAAAAGTAACGGTAGGGGGTTTAGGCCTAGACTCTGTCTCTACGACTCTTATCTCTAGATCTATTATTAAATTATCTAGGCCTAGATCTATTCTAAATTTCTAGCGGATGACACCGGCGCACGCCGATTCCATTTTTATTTGACTTTGAAGTTTGATGTCAATGAATAGCGCCAAAACTAAAAAGCAAAAACTAAGTAAAAGCGCTAATGAAAAAGGGAAATTAAAGATGTTTTAAGTTTTAACAAAAATATGAGAACTTGTCCAAACATGTCTAGTCCAGATCTTTAGAGGTCTAGATCTGGCTGTCTCTGTTGAGGAAAACCTAGATTTCAGTTCCACTGATCAGACTAATTTGTTTCCCCTTTTCTAGAGATGTCGACTTGATCTAGATCTAGAGGATATAGTCTAGACTCAGGCGCGTACGTGGGGGGGGGGGGGGGGTCGAACCCCCCTCAAATTGTTTGTATGTGTCTGTTTTGGAGGACACCCCCCCCCTCATTTTTTTTCTCGTGTGTATAGACTAATATATGTGTGTTTTGGAGGACCCCCCCCCCCCCCCCCCCGCTTATTCAGCGGCTGGCTGAGTCATTGCCAAATTTGTTGGGCCCCCCCCCCCCCCCAAAAAAAAAAGTCCTATCTATTTGGTGTCATGTATTCAGACATAAATATAGAATCTTGTTGTATGGCCTTTCTTTTGGTGTTTAAAGGAAAAGTTGCATGTTGAAACCATCGCACCTTATTTTTTGACTGCGATCCAACCTTGGTGAATATGACAACAATTTATAGGGGTTTCAAATAGATCTAATAATAGTAATTTTGTGTTTATAATAATTTAAGTTTTATTTCAAAATGGACCTTTAATTAATTTCGCTTATAATTTTTCTTTTACTAGTTCCTTTCTCATTTTTTTCTTCCATTCTCTTTCTTCTTGATTTCCCCCTTTTGTCTTATTTACTCTTCTTTTCCCTTTCTCTCCATTTCCCTTTTTCTCCATTTCCCTTTTTCTTCTTGGCGTTGACTTTTTTTTTTTGGGGGGGGGGGGGGGGGACAGCTGCCCCACCAGTACGCCGATAAGATGGTGTCCGAGTCTTAGACGATTTTTTTTTTCTCTATTTATTTTTACTTGGGCGGCCTTGTAAATAAAGTTGTTCCTCGAAATATTCACCTCTCTTTCAGTTTCATTTACTTCCATTTTCCTCAGGCTGATGTATTCTTTCTTCGTTCTGTCGCTTTCTCTTTTTTCCTGCTTTCATTTTCCTTTTCCGACAGTAATTTCCATGTTGTTTCTGAGATAGAAAAATCTTCTTTCTCCTTCTATGATAAATACACTCATTTTGAAATAAAACCCAGCACTTATCGAATAGGGAAGGGAACTCATGAGAAAGGAAAATTGAAGTAAAAGTAGCGCTTTTGGGGATATTTGCGGAAAGTGACGGTACCTGGGGGTGTTTCACAAAGATCATAAGTCAAACTTAACTCTAAGTTGACTTAAAAATTACGGAGAGCCATTTGTAGCCTTAAAATTAAATATTTCCAAAAGCAAAAATTCAAGTATTTTAGACTTTTCATAAATTCCACGTCAAAAACATGAAATCTCAATGATAATAGAAAATATGAATGATTTGAATCAACATTTTATGCCTTTTGAAATAACTTTTACAAAATATTTTCAGCGATGCTAACAGCTTTTGCATAATTTTTAAGTCCATCTTAGGATCTTTTTTATTTTTATTTATGTGTTTATTAAGAAATCAAATCATAACATATACAAACTTTCCAAAAAAATACAAATGCTGTGATGACAAATTCAACTTAGGATCTTTGTGAAACACCCCCAGTTCTCTTAATACTCATACTTTCGTTTTGTATACTTAGATCTAACAGTTGGACTTATATAAATTGTCTTTGAATCTTGAACGATGTAACATATGAACTTGATGAAGTTAATCCCACGATTATTCGATCAGATTGCAGGAAGAAAAAAAAAATAGTCCGACCGGAAAATATCCTTGATTATCATTTCTTTCTTTTCTTTTCTTTTGGTCTCTACGATCAGCCTGATATCGACTGTCATCATGTCTGAACGCAAAGCCGTGATCAAGAATGCTGACATGCCTGAGGACATGCAGCAGGACGCAGTGGACTGCGCCACCCAAGCTCTCGAGAAGTTCAACATCGAGAAGGACATCGCCGCCTACATCAAGAAGGAGTTCGACAAGAAGTATAACCCAACCTGGCATTGCATCGTCGGCCGCAACTTCGGCAGCTACGTGACGCATGAGACCAAGCATTTCATCTACTTCTACCTCGGACAAGTGGCGGTGCTTCTTTTCAAGTCTGGATGATGGCTTCGTGTCTTACTAACTACACATAATGCTGGTTCATCTTTTGTGATGGAATTGAAAACAGGATAAATACGTTTGTTGAAGTTACTTGTTTCATTCTTGAGGCACTGAGGTTGTCCGAAGAACTGTAAGATATACAGTTTTAGGTCGACTATTTTGTGGAGTATACTCCGGTATTCACTTTCAGATTGAACGTTATTGAGTACTTCACATGTCAATTGTTATTTTTTAATTTGTATTCAGAAAAAATATATGATGAAAATTTACTGTATCATAAAATGATTTTGTTTCTTATCCAATGGTTTGGATCTCGTTTCAAGATGATAGCTCTGGGTCCACATGTTACTGTTAGCTCTGAGTCTTATAGAATCCATTTGCATTTGAGCTTAGACCACCCACCATAGTACATCATAAATGATTTCATACTTGTGATTGTGCTCAGATTAACTCTTGAATGAATTTTCCCAACGAATCAGCACCATTACATATAATCCTTAGGCTTCGAGATTTCTTTTTTCTTTTCAAAATTCTCTTCTAAAACGGCAGGATTCAGCAGAGCAAGACCTCATTTCAATTTTCAATTCAATCAATTTTATTTCGCAATATAAAAATCAAAATATACAAAGTAACGGTAAATTTTAACTATGTTTACAAAGATTATATGCGGGGATTTCCATGAAGGTTGCGAAAACCTGTGAAGTTGAATCGCCCATTCATTGGATTGTTATGCCACAAACAAATTATATAGACATATTTTTGGTCTACATAATAATACTTATGAATAATAAAAGTAACATTTATATAGTGCTTGAAATTACTGTTTCTGACTGCAATGCTATTAATTGTTACTCCGGCATAAGCCAAGCTACTCTGACAAGGCGCTCTGGCATTCAAGAAATGTCCTCCTATACGGGAGGGACAATTTTGTATTGAGCGAGTTGGAAAGGCGCATCTGAAAAGGTTTTCAGTTATTACACAATTAAGGACCTTTTCATTCTTACCGAACAAAAATGGTTGTGCATGATGTTTCATCTCCTCCGTCCTCCCTTCATTCAAAATTGTGCTGTCTACAGTCTATCCCTTTTTTCCTCTTCTTGATTAAGATCCTTGTAATGCGTTTGATCCGAATCGAATACATATCCGAGGTCAATACCAAATACATCGATTGGATGAATTGGAATTGTTCTAAATAATCAAAACTCTTTTACTGATGATGTGTATTCGTTCTTTTAACTGAACCTTTCTAATCCAGTCTGTTAGGAATTGTCATGTTTTCCTTTTTATTGTCTTGCATATATTCCCTATAGAATGTTACAATTTTCATGCATTTTCTAAAGAATTTCTTGATTCATTTTCATGAATTCACTTTTTATTTGTCTTGAAAAAGAAATGCAGTGTCATGTTTTACTTAACGTACAGTATAATTGTTTTCCATATCTTATTTCATCTCGAAATGTCATCTATTGTATTGATCGCAATGTTGCCTTTTATTCGTGATCAGTTCAGTCTTTTGTCAGAAGAGCAAATAAACTTATCTCTGAATGGCGTATTATGTAGCACGACTATTATTAAAGTGATATACATGTAGTATATTATATAGAACGTAATGCATGAAGAAATGATAAATCCAAAACACATTCTGTCTCATGTCTTCGCTATATTTACTAAAAAGGTAAATAGATTAATTAATGAATACCAGTTGAAGAAGATGGTAAAATATTCGCGCCTGATGTGCTCTGACCATAATTCTCGGGGTGTCATTTTCTTTAAAAAAAAAAAAAAAAAAAAAAGATATATGAGGGGGGTTGGTGCATGGACAATTAAAAAACATAAAGCTTTCTCTTTTGCCTTCAGATCGAAAAATGCTCATCAAATAGCATTTACCATTATGAATATTTGTCCTTTACAATATTTTCTAACAAAAGTTTAAGATTCACGAAATATTGCTTGTAAACTTCTTCAAAGTGCTCTTTAAAATCACAACCTGTCCGGGTACACACAGTCTAGGTAAACAGGAAGTGTTTCAGAACACATAAGTAACACATAAAAGGCAACTTTTTTGTTGTGGTGTTGAAGACGTTATTTTCAGAGAAATACATCACAATTCGTTGCGTGTTCATCTTCCTTGATTCTGATGATGTGAATTATGACAAATTTAATTTTGATACATCTCTCCTCTCCGGAGACTTGAACATTGATATGCATGTTTCCAAAATAATTTCATTGAAAGATAAAACCATTCCCAGATTACCATTCAATTTTCAGACATGATTTATTGGTGTATCAGAAAGAAAGAAAGAAAACGAGAAAAGTATTAAAAAAAAAAGAAGAGAACAAGAGAAAAAGGAAACAAAAGAAACGGGGGATGAAAGAGAGGAGAGAGAGAGGGTGGTAAGAGTCTAAGAAAAGAGGGGTGGGAGTAAGAGAGAGGGGGATGTTGGGTGGAGATGCCACGTCCATGCAGGGAGCACGAAAGATGCGCATAGATGTTGTTGCTGTGTCGGGTCCGCTGTGTCGGTATTTTTGCTCGATCCTCGTGTACTCGTGACGTGAGATGTCGGTCGGCCATCAGTTTTTTTTCTCCCTACGAACTTCGACTTCTTATCGGACAAAGAAACATTTTTGATAATTCAAACAATGATTAAGATTCGGTACAACAAATTGTCTTATTTCTCTAATAATTTAATGAAACGTCAGCGCAGGAGGGGAAAACTGAATTCAGACACGGGATTAAGAGAAAAATATCATAATAAGGATATATTGACTGCTTTGAGAGGCATAGTGGTTTCTATAGGGTCAAGGGAAACTCACAACCTGCTATGACCCCAAGGCGCTTGCGCCGCGGGGTCATAGCAGGTTGTGAGTTTCCCGAGACCCTATAGAAACAACTATGCCTCGAATATTAAAAGCAGTCAATATATATTTTATATACCGAAAAAAAGGAAAATGTTGACTCACCCATTTAGGTTTCAGTATTTTGCGATCGAGACTAGTACACAAAATGGCGATCGGTCGTCTGCGCTGCGTGGATTGGTAGATTCGTCGCCTGAATGCAGCGACCAAAATCGAATTGCACTCAAACACCGTTAACGGTATTGCGCATCGGTCATCGCACAAAAGAAACTTATACGGTAACACGTAAACCAAAATGGGGCAAAATGACGTCACGTTTCACAGCCATGGAAAAAGTGCTATGAAAAATGGATATAAACCGGTAGAGCCGGGGAAAATGACTATGAATTTCAATTAGCGGGCATGGTTAAGAACATGACTGCATTTTCAACCAATCAGAAGACAGTTAGTAAAGAATCTTAAAATGAGGTATATAATAATAAATACAGTACAGACTACGTCCAACTTTCTATCTCCCGCCAACCCCCTCTCTCCCTCTCTCTGTCTCAGTGTCCATGTTCATCTTTGTCCATGTTCATCTTCCATAATGTTGTCTATTCCGCCATTTGCTTGTATGCCGGCATCATCCCTTCCTTGAGATTAATAATATTATTATTCCTGATGGTATACGTCGGACATTAAACTTTAGCGAAAAGATATAATCAAACTAAAAAACAAAATCAGAGCCGGGTTGGGGGGGGGGGGGGGGGGTGATCGGAGAGAAAAATATCATAAAAATAAATACAGTATACAGGCTACGTCCAACTTTCTATCCCTCCCCCCTCTCACATAATACCTTATATTTAGTTTAGGGAACGAAATAGAGAACGAGAGGCTGATAATGTCGAAATGAGAAGAATATTATTTAACAAATGTTTATTATGCTATATTGACGGTTTATACGTCGGACATTATACTTAAGCCAAACGATATAAACAAACAAAAAAGAGACAAACTAAAGAAAAATCTGAGCTGGGGGGGGGGGGGGGGAAGTCGGTGAGAAATTATCATAATACTAAATACAGTATACAGACTACGTCCAACTTTCTATCTCCCGCCACCCCCTCTCTCCCTCTCACGGTCTATGTCCATCTTCATCTTTCATAAAGATGTATATTCCGCCATTTGCTTGTATGCCGGCATCATCCCTTCCTTGAGATTAATTATTATAATACGTCGGACTATACTTTAGCGAAAAGATATAATCAAACCAAAAGAGACAGAGCCGGGGGGGGGGGGGGCCGAGTGATCGGAGGAGAGGCAAATATCATAAAAATAAATACAGTATACAGGCTACGTCCAACTTTCTATCCCCCCTCTCACATATACCTTTTATTTAGTTTAGGGAACGAAATAGAGAACGAGCGGCTGATAATGTCGAAATGAGAAGAATATTACTGTATGAAGGGGTGACCAAAGTTCGCGGACATTTTAGAACATATTACAAAATGTGATATACTATCTATGATTTCTCATATTCAACACAAATTTATTTAATTCAATTATTACCAAATGGACGGCAAAGTTTTTTTTTACTACAGATTGATTCAACTAGAAAATATATCGTCGAAGAATTTCGGAAATATCACGATCTAAAAATTCGATGTCCGATCGTGCGATTTATCAAAAAATGTGATCCATCCAAAATAAAGTAATATCATAATTTGCGAGGCAAGATATCATACAATCAGATGGTACCACATTTTACTTACAATTTTGAGGAAATCTGCTCTCAAATTGAAGATTTTCAGACCCTTGTCGGTAAGTTGATAATTTTTCGGAACGGACGCAAAAGATTGCAAAATGTTCCGATCTTTTGTCAATATTTTCACAATTTTGTACCCAATTCCAAAGAAAATGTCTTCTCATAGCAATTTTATGTTCCTCTATCCATTGGTGGTATCAGATTTTCGAAATCTTACTGATTTTTTGAGTAGTATAGCAAACTTAGGTCACGCGCGAACTCAGTTGGTCACAGTCAGGGGCGTAGACAACGGGGGGATGAGGGGGATGCATCCCCCCCCCACCTCACAAGGTGGGGGGGATGGCATGTACAATCATCCCCCCCCCAGGTTTTGGGGAATGATATTTGCTTACTTAATAAGTCATAATGATGATAATAATAGTAATAATAATAATGATAACAATTATAATATTAATAATAATAATAATTATGATAATGATAATAATAATCCTCATCATTATTGTAATTGTGTTTATTGTTATTAGCCGCATTCACACGGTGAAAGCCAATTCAGACGGTAAAAAAAAGAAAATCTTACAAGTATTTTGTGGTTATCTTGTGGTTTGGAAACCACAAGATAACCACAAGATTAAACAGGCGCGGATCTACGGGGGGGGGGGGGTTAGGGGTTTAAACCCCTTCTTGGGCGGCCCAAAAAACAAACAAAAACAAAAAAAGGAAAAAAAAAGAAGAAAAAAAAAAGAAAAAAAGAAAGAAAAAAGAACGCACGCTGGAGAGAAACCCTTTCAAGTGCAAATATTGTGAGAAGATATTCAACTAATCTGGTAACTTAACCAAACACATGATAACTCTGGATATAACTGTGTATTTAACTGTTACTTGATTTAAAAAGACGTTATCATGCATTGCTTTTTATGGTCTCCATTGTGTTAATAGATGCCAGGAAAACATCACTTACGGGGTTCAAATAAACACCCCCAAAAAAATCGGCTCGCCGCTTCGCGGCTCGTGGACGATGCTCCGCATCGTCATTATTTTGGTCAACCCCCCCTTAGCAAAAAGCTAGATCCGCCCCTGAGTCATCCCCCCAGGTGTACGAACCTGTCTACGCCACTGGTCACAGTACTTACGAAAAGTAAAACTTTTGAATCATCAAAATATAATGAAACGTTTATTACATTATAGACTACTTTAGCACAAAATAGTTATCTAGAAGAAGGTGGACAACATTATAATAGAAAGAATGAAACACTTTCTCTTTTATTTACAAACGTATAAATAGCACAAAATAACCTGCTTCTGACCGCTGCGCTAGCGTACTGCCTGTGTACGTAGGGGCCGGGGGCGACTCTTTATAAGGGGCGACTGTGTAGTGTGTATAGGAGGCGACTATGTATACCCTATGTATAGGAGGCGACCATAGAGATATATACTACTAACACAGGCTAGAGTGCGGACTCGTCATACGCGCCCGTTCAAAGCTCTGTGCGCGCATGGAGCGCGGTCCGCCATTACTAAGGAGGGCACAACTTCGAGAAATACCCGGATGTTCCCTTCGAAACTGTGCTACTGATATGCAATGTAAAGCTTCATTTTTCGGGTTGATTTATCGGTTTTCGAGTATGAAACGTTATAATTGTGGTATTTTGCATAATGCATGAACCCTACTCATGCCTCAGTCATGGTATCTGGTGTAGGTCAAGATTAATTACGGGTGTTATGGTGAGGTAAAAGGGACACAAAAAGCTATTTATATTTCAGTATATCTTCAATTTTTCTTCCTCTTTGTCAATATAAAACTGCGATATTATGACATCAAATATTACTTGGCTTTCAACCAATCAGAATCAAGCATTTGGGACTTGTATTTGATATTTATGTCATGATATTAAACAAATTTTTATGCTACAGAGCCAATGCCGGGGGCTAATGTCTTTCTAATTCAGTTATTATGAGAGCCAGGGTTTATTGATTTAAAACGCTTTAAAGGTAATATATTCATTTTATGTTTATGGCTATTATAAACAGATTGATACTTATAGATTTGGGATAGAGATGGGTATGTAGATAGCTAGACACATAAATAGATGGATAGATAGATATAATATAGAAGGATAGGTAGATAATGGAAATGCAGATAAAGGACGATACTGAAGATAGGAAGAGGGGGAAGGAAAGAATTATACACATTTATTTAAAAAAAAATTATGTTATTTACTCATCCAATCATTCATCCATCCATCCAAACATTCTTTTTCTTCTTCTCTCACTCATTTTATATCAAATTCACACCTCATGTCTTTCACCCATTTCTTATCTCTATTTTTGTCTGAAAGAATAATTCATTTTTTTACAGTTCACTATAAATATATATGAATATTCTTTAAAAACAGCTGATCTCATTGATGTAATAATTATTTATTCACACCACTTTTTTTCTCCATAAATAATATTCTCCTTGATACAGTGTATTTCTTATTTTCTTCATCAACCAGTTTTAGAAAATAAACTTATAATTAAATTTGAAGAAAAAAATGAATAAATGAACCTTTTATTACCACACGGCACACGTGTGTTGATATTCTACAGCATAGGCATTTAAGTTTTGACATTTTATCGGACATAATACTGCAATAATACATCACAATTGAAAGGACAGACATTGCAAAAACAACACCTCAGATTTTAGCCCCAAATTTACTGTCACAGATCATAGGCAACACAACCACAAAAAATTGATTCGCCACCAAAGACAAGCATTACACATCCCAAAACCGGCACAATAACTCCCAAAACATAAATGTCAGGAGGCCAATGTCTATGTGTCAAGATGTCAGCGATAACGAACACTTTATTAACTAGTCTTGGCTCCAAGCGCACGCAGGCGTGTCACATTTACTAATAATACAAAGACATTTCATCGAGTAATAAATGCAAACCAGAAATAGTAATTGAGCATATATACTCCAAGTCACCTGTATTGCTATGAAGAACTATAATTGAAGAGACTTACATCTCAGGATACTGCACTACACTATTCAGTGAAACCTCATAGTAACATGGTCTTTTGACATCATTATTCATCAGGTATAATAATAAATTTGAAACTTATTACCCTCAAATGTACAAAGTAGATACAACAAGCCAAAGAGTGCACAATCTTATGGGTTTACATCTAGTGACATTATTCCATATAATTTTTCTGTTATCAAATCTCTTCAAAAGCAGTTTTCCATTTTGGAACAAAATTCAAACCTATGTACAAAACGATCTATGGGTGTGTATATGGTGTGCATTACACAGGCTTTTCAATTGCCACACATCTGTGAATTCTTCTCGTTTATTGAAAATGGGCTCACTTGATGTGAATTTCTTGCTTTTCATCTTTAATGATGTAAATCACTTGGTTGAGAGCAATCCAGACAATGTTATAAAAAAGGTCTACATGTTTATCTCAGGTTATCCATACTGTACCTGCAGAATCAAAGCACATGTAGAGTGCAAATAATTTGCAAAAATTATAGCAACTGAATCAGATACAGCAGGTACAATCATGAAGCTTATAGAGTAAATATTCAAATACAGTGTACCTCACAACAACTCAAAATTCAAGTACATTTTGTTTAACCCCTAATGTAATCAACTCTTCTAAGTTCCACTTTAGTTTGCCTTTGTGTAAAGTTAACAAACAGAAAATTATGGTTAGGTTGTGCAACTGTCACAATGTGTCCCAAAATTTTTATTTCATTACACAGAACAAAAGTCTCAGATTGTTCTGTTTTTTTAAAAGATTATTGAAAGCTCTCTCCAGTTTTAAATGGCTTCACAGTCAATCATCCAGTGGATAAGCTATGCAGACAAGAGGCAAAATATAAAAGACCGATCTGTCTTTGTAGTTTGTACGAATGAAGTTCTATATGTTTTGTTTTGTTTTTCCTGAAAATGCGTTCTCTCCAAAGTTGTGTTGAAGTAGGTCAAGCTGATCCTGGCTAATGAGCTTGCTTTCGTGGACTTCCTGCAAGAGAGTCCTGGCTTTTCCATCTTTCCTGTTTAGCTTGTTTCACCACTTTAAGCTGTTTCTTGGCATCCTGCACTTGCTGTCTGGTTATATTCAGTTTCTAATCAACTCAGACAGAAAAAGAATAGTCATGTTCTTTTGTAATGTCATAGGGTTTCTTTGGAGGCACGGGAACACTTTCGGATGTTGTACATGGTTTTGCTGGGAGTCTTGAGCCATGGGTCTGTTTATAGGGAGGATGTCCAGGAAAGACAGTAGGCACAGCTCTAGGAATGAGATGTGGTGTGTAACATCCTTTCCTCTCTTGAGTGTATTCCTGCATTACAATAAAAGCAAAAGGAAACAATAATGAGTTTTTTCTCATAACATGACAATTGTTCTACTATTCATGCTATTTCATGTGATTTTTAACACTGAAACTGAAAGCAGCTTCCAGCCAAATAAATAAAATAATAATGATGTCAGCAAGTCATCAGCAAATTTGATAGAAATAGTGTAGTGTGCGGTGGGATTTTTAGGCTAGCCTAGCCTAGTTGGATAACTCCTGTGATGTGAAATATGGCAGGCTAGCCTGGCTTAGACCAAAAGCTTCAGTCTCTCTATTTCGTCGGTTGTTCTACTGAGACTGCGTCTGGCTCCACTAGACCTCTGATTATATTATGGGGAATGTCAACAAATGTCAGTTTTATTAAAGAAATGACCCATATCAGACGGTTATTTCTGTCTAACCTGGCTTTGCCTTTCGGGCTTTAGAAATTAGAGACTAGAGTTTAGATCTAGAGTTTAGATCTAGAGTCTAGATCTTAGATCTAGAGTCTAGTCTACTAGTTAAAATATAAAGAAGTTGACATTTGATTTTTATCTTGAAATTAGATAAGATAAAATTAATTATATCATTTTATTCTAGACTTTTCTTTAATAGAATCAAGCTCATGGAGTTATATTTCCGAGTTGGACTCTCTGGCTCTTGGAGTTGCGAGCGACTCCAGCGCAGCAGAATTTTCCCATCACCATCCCCAGAACCTTAACCCATGCCTGCCCCAGCCCGGCGGGCGTGGACTGGCGCGCTCCGCTGCTGCAGGAGCTGCGGTGGCTTGTCATGAGACAACCCGGGTACAGACTACAGTCACTGCATAAACTACATTTTTAGCTCTAAAATCTCCTTATTAATCAACATAACATTAAGAAGAACTTACTTGTGAAATATTATGCAGTTCCCTTTCTTTCTTCGGTTCGAACATCCCAATGCAACGCACGAACCTGGCTTCTCCAATTTTTTCCACGTATGTTGTGCACAGTATCTTGTTGGGTCGTTCGTTTTTCTGCCCTCCTTAGTAATGGCGGCCACCGCTCCAGGTACTAGGTCCGAACAGCAATTTGAGCGAGTACGCCCTCTAGTGTTAGTAGTATATATCTCTCTATGGAGGCGACCGGCTTCGGGACGACTTGATCAGACACTTTCTGTTTCTGTTTCTGTTTCTGTTTCGGTTGCGTCGGTAGATTCAGGTTTAACTGTACTTCACCAAGTTCCCAAGTCCTCTAACTCACTGTGAATTCAGATTAATTTGTCGGGGTGAGATTAGGAGCAACTAATGCCATATTTCGAAAGAAAAAAGTTCTCAGCTGCAAGAGGATAGCAAATTTAAGGTAAAATATTGAAAAATGTTACTTTTTACCGTAAGTTTTTGACAAACAAAAAGTGTGAACACCTGCTAGTGCTAACAAAAATTTTGTTAGGCCTAGCAGGTTTTCACACTTTTTGTTTTCATAGGTTTCACACAGTACTAGCACCCATACCCACCGGTGCATCACTATCGTAGCTGTGTAGTTAGACCGAATTTTCCGTCTCTTTCGTTCGTTAGCCTCTTAGTCTTATTGGGGTAGGGTCGGCCGGCTCTCTCTTTAGAGACGGAAGCCGTCTATACACATGTCCTTGCTAACGCCACGACCAGTTCTGGTCGTAGCGTTTTGCCCCCAAAATCCCCCAAAATGTCATTTTACGTACCTCATGCATTGATTATTTAAAATTAGGAGAAGGTTTTACTACCTCGGTTCCACTTACCAACTTGACTGTATAATCCGTTTAATGGTCCCTTTTAAGGAAATTACGGGTCTAAATTGACAGCCGTGTTGAAAATCTTGCAAGGTGTGTTAAACTCTCGCTGCCGGAGTCATCTAAATCAATCTCATCCCTTCTAGTCTACGCCGAAGGCAAAATGATTATGAAGGAAAAACTGTGCGCCATCTACACGTACGTTCGTAATGGCGTTATCACAGTTTTTCCTTTATAATCATTTTGCCTTCGGCGTAGACTAGTAGAAGGGATGAGATTGATTTAGAAGACTCCGGCAGCGAGAGTTTAACACACCTTGCAAGATTTTCAACACGGCTGTCAATTTGGGTCACACTTTCACACAATATTTTGTAAAACATGCTGCAGCTACCGTACTAAACTGTTATCATACATTATTAACCACTCAATATTGATGACTAGTAACAAACAAATAAAATTTACCAGTTTCGTTTATGAATTTCCGATAATTCTAGCAAGAATTCTGCCGATTGGGTCCATCGTTCTCAACTCGGCTCTGTACCTCCATTTTCTAATGTATACATGTTAAAATAAGTGGCCCGGCAGCGCCCACATACGTTAATTATATGTACATGCACGCGCTATGGCACGTCATTTGTCCAATAATTCAGATGACACTATAATATCGCCGATAAACAGTGTATATCGCCGATAAACTCGGACCAGGGCCCCTACTGTTCATGTAACGATGGCGATGACCTAAAAATATATATTTTCCTATGTTATCATTCTCTATTAATTATTTTAATATGATTTTGTGCATTGACTTTCCCCTTATCCGACAGTGATTTACAGTGAATGGACAAGCATTAAATATGATAGGCAAATCTACGACCAGAAAACGCAGATCAGAGGAGGTGGCATTGGATGAGGATGAGGATGACATACATGTACTCCTACAGATAGACAGCTTCCTGAAGACAACCAAAAAGGTAACACTAAAAGTTTGGCTCACTTTCTATGGATATACTAGCTATTCAGGAGATCAAAGAACAGCTTCCCAAGTACCTGAAGCCCACACACCATATTGCTGTGATGTGGTTTCATATATCAGTTGTTGGACAAGGCTTTACTGGCCAAAGTAGTTTACCTCTAGACATACAACTTAGCAACATTCAAAATCCTGTAAATAATCGGTACATTAGCAGTAGATGGAGTAAGGTACAGGCACAGATTTAAAGGAACAAAACAAAAAAGGCTCTGTGAGGTCTCTTTATGATATGCTATCTTGAATGAGTCCTTGTTTATAATTGTGACATTTTCTCTCAGAAATGGCATTGGGGATCATTCTCATCAAGCCAATTTTGGCTTTCATGATTCCCCACTTCCTTTTATCTTATGTTGATAATGAACGAACATGTATATACTTTTGACGTTTTTTAAAAGAGAGTGAAATAAATGAAATGAAATGAATTTAACAGGAAAACTTATATCTCTGTTGATATGATGTTTCAAGAATCGCTGTTCATGATTGCCATTGGCATTGGTGACAATAACCATTAATGACCAAAAGGCAGACATTTTTTGTAAACATATCTTTTGTTCAAGTGTTAAAATCTTCCTACAAAAAGATTTTTGACTTTTTCCCTTTTTCACCCTTATGTTCTCAATAAGGGGAGCCATTGGAGTTTCTACCACCCCTTAAATCAAGCTATGCACACTTTGGCCCAAATTCTTTAAGGAGGTTTAGATTTAACCCTTGGTTTACTTTAAAGATACTATGTCCCTTTTGCAGCCAACATCAAATTCTATAGAACTTTGCAGGAATTATAAATATGTCATGTATGTCCTATCTGTGAAATTTGAAAGTTAGCAGTGTCCTAATATTCAAATGACTTTATGCAGCAAGGAAACCTGTTTACTTGCTAGACTTCACTGTCAGACACTATTGAGTGGCTGACTGGCTTTCTTTCTTCTTTGGTAATAACATACATAAAATGAGCTGTAAAGGGTACAAGAGCATTTGTCTACATCAATAACCCACTTCCTGTAATGGCCAAAATTAAACTGATTGAATTTTTGCGCAGCATAAAACGTACGACCATTCGGTACAATGGTCTGAAAAATCAGACTATTACTTACTGGCTCTATAGTTCCTAAGTCGATTCGACAACAAATAGTAGTTATTTTCCCTCTTAAAGACATTTTCAAGCCCCATTTTTTTTAGGGAAGTTCTAAATTAGTATTATCTTGCAAATGTTTTTTTTTTGGCCTGCAAATGGGACATAGTACCTTTAAACCCCCATTTACATAACCCATGGTTTAAAAGTTAGCACAAAATAAGCGTACCTTACCTTGCGCGCGTCTAATGTTAGACCTCTGACATGTGTCACGCTTATTTTGCGCTTATTTTAAACCATGGGTTAAATCTAAACCTCTTTTCTGAATTTGGGCCTTTCAGTTTAGACCATGCAACAAAGTTTCATGAATGTTAATGTTTCCTCATTGTATGCTTTCAGATGAAACACAGTGTAGAAGACGAAGAGGAATTGGACGAAGATGCTCTCCTGGGAGAGAGTGACAGGGAGGAGTCCCTGGATGATGCAGGGTTGGCAGATAAACAGAATGACATCGATAGTGCAGATACGACTGGTCTAGGAGAGGATGAACAAGAAGATACAGAGAATGATCAACAGGTAATATTATGCGTCAAAATCCCAGAGAGGGACACTTATGAACGAAAACGCTCCCTACTTCATGTAAATGAGGGTCAAAGGTCATATTGGTGAAAGAAAGGCCAATAAATTCACTCTTAGACGCTTTGCAGTTGATGGAAGGTTATTTTATTCTGAAGCCAACAAAACAGCCCCTGTAGAAGCACAAGAGTAAAAACAATTGTAAATTATAGTTATATACTTCATGATCTGTATCAGCAACAAAGAAGGTGTTCAGTGAATAAGTTCATTATAGACCAGCTTCACAATATTGTGTTTACAAAATAATCATCACTATTGTTTTCATGATTTCAATGAATAGGTTAAATTAAATAATACATCATGTCTAATATAACTGATGAATGACAGTTAACTTTTCATTTCACATATATAATGCCTTACATCACTTAAGCAAAACCTAAATTACAGTTGTAGTGTAAAAAAGCAACAACAGATTCATACAATACATAATGTAAACAATATCTTTTTAATACAATAAAATCCAATAAACTCACCGCCCACACTATATATTAAAAAAGGCTTGTCTTCAACGTACGCCCTTGTACAATACAGTCTTTGGAGTCCTATGAGTTGAGGGATAAAACGTAATATATTACAATTTACATCATGCAGTAAAATTCAGAGGTATGAACAAATAAAATTCAGTTATATAGCCCATTCATCTGGGTAAAATCGTTAAACATTGTACCACCAACTAAAATTATCAAGTGCGAATTTAGGATTTCACTTCGTGTACATGCACATACGCCACTCAAATACTATAAAAGGGGGTGCATATTGCAAGAACCCATTACACACTCAAATTCTGCCAATATCCATATAGGGACATCAATAACTGTTCAACAAGCATATAAATAGGATACATGTACATATATAACAATAAATAAATGTAACATTTATAAGAATAGTCGAATGATTAACTCACATGTAACTCAATTGCCCACTTTGCACATATGCACATATGCACGTCTAATATTAGACCTCTGACATGTGTCACGCTTATTTTGCGCTAAACCATGGGTTAAATCTAAACCTCTTTTCTGAATTCGGGCCTTTCAGCTTAGACCATGGAACAAAGTTTCATGAATGTTAATGTTTCCTCATTGTATGCATTCAGATGAAAGACAGTGTAGAAGACGAAGAGGAATTGGACGAAGATGCTCTCCTGGGAGAGAGTGACGGGGAGGAGTCCCTGGATGATGCAGGATTGGCAGATAAACAGAATGACATCGATAGTGCAGATACGACTGGTCTAGGAGAGGATGAACAAGAAGATACAGAGAATGATCAACAGGTAATATTATGCGTCAGAATCCCAGAGAGGGACACTTATGAACGAAAACGCTCCCTACTTCATGTAAATGAGGGTCAAAGGTCATATTGGCTTAATGTATATATCTCATATTATCCATGATGATAAATGCTCCAAAGCTAAATTTTGACATATACATGTAGTTGGCACATTACCGGAGGAGCATTTCATAAAGCAAGATGAAATCGTGAAAATACATTCTTCATTATGAAAATTAGGATAAGTATCGCCTAAATCGTCTAAGTGACAAATTCAAGTCTAGTTTTGATTTTTTGATTTCTGTTTATTTCCCCTTACCTGACAGGGATGCACTGTGAATGGAGCTACATGTGAACTAGAATTAAATGGGACCAAGAAGTGCAGATCAGAGGAGGTGGCATTGGATGAGGATGACAAACTCCTACAGGAAGACAGCCCAACCAAAAAGGTAACACTAACAGTTTGGCTCACTTTCTATGGATATACTAGCTATTCAGGAGATCAAAGAACAGCTTCCCAAGTACCTGAAGCCCACACACCATATTGCTGTGATGTGGTTTCATATATCAGTTGTTGGACAAGGCTTTACTGGCCAAAGTAGCTTACCTCTAGACATACAACTTAGCAACATTCAAAATCCTGTAAATAATCGGTACATTAGCAGTAGATGGAGTAAGGTACAGGCACAGATTTAAAGGAACAAAACAAAAAAGACTCTGTGACGTCTCTTTGTGATATGCTATCTTGAATGAGTCCTTTTTTTTGGGCCTGCAAATGGGACTATTACTTACTGGCTCTATAGTTCCTAAGTCGATTCGACAACAAATAGTAGTTATTTTCCCACTTAAAGACATTTTCAAGCCCCCTTTTTTTTAGGGAAGTTCTAAATTAGTATTATCTTGCAAATGGTTTTTTTTGGCCTGCAAATGGGACATAGTACCTTTAAACCCCCATTTACATATAACCCATGGTTTAAAAGTTAGCGCAAAATAAGCGTACCTTACCTTGCGCGCGTCAAATATTAGACCTCTGACATGTGTCACCCTTATTTTGCGCTTATTTTAAACCATGGGCAGAGCTGCCAACCATTCCGTTTTTCCCGGAATTATTCCGTTTTTTAAACCCAATTACGTTTTTTTTTCACAAAATACGTTTTTTTTTTTTTTTTTTTTTTTTTTACATACCGCACGTCAAACAACTGCCCTAATATGTTATTTTGATCACAAATTCAATAGAAAACTAAGGTTGAAACATACTTGAAGAGAAAATATTCTCAAAAAGAAGCATTGGAATTGTGTCGCGCGTGGTTGTAAGTTTTGTTTTAATGAATTCCTTTTTTTTGCTTGAAATTCCTTTTTTTTGCCATCATGATTCCTTTTTTTGGTCGCACAAGGTTGGCAGCTCTGCATGGGTTAAATCTAAACCTCTTTTCTGAATTCGGGCCTTTCAGTTTAGACCATGGAACAAAGTTTCATGAATGTTAATGTTTCCTCATTGTATGCTTTCAGATGAAAGACAGTGTAGAAGACGAAGAGGAATTGGACGAAGATGCGCTCCTGGGAGAGAGTGACGGGGAGGAGTCCCTGGATGATGCAGGATTGGCAGATAAACAGAATGACATCGATAGTGCAGATACGACTGGTCCAGGAGAGGATGAACAAGAAGATACAGAGAATGATCAACAGGTAATATTATGCGTCAGAATCCCAGAGAGGGACACTTATGAACGAAAACGCTCCCTACTTCATGTAAATGAGGGTCAAAGGTCATATTGGCTTAATGTATATATCTCATATTATCCATGATGATAAATGCTCCAAAGCTAAAATTTGACATATACATGTAGTTGGCACATTACCGGAGGAGCATTTCATAAAGCAAGATGAAATTGTGAAAATACATTCTTCATTATGTAAATTAGGATAAGTATCGCCTAAATTAGGCTTGAGTCAGTACGGTCGATCACACCGGGACCCGACCGTTGCCGTCAGGTCCCGGTTTCGTTTTTTGAGAACTGACGCTCCGAAAAAAATAAATGAAATAAAGAAATTACAGTTTTGCACACCACTAAAATCATTCCACCTTGAAACTTAAGTATTTAATTGTTACCAATCATATTCTAGCTCATCCTGAATCAATCCGAACTGCTGATATAAATATGGGTTGCAAAGCAGTTCGCCCCATGGGGTTGTTGTTGCCGGCCAGCTGCTAGCTAGCTACTGTACTGGCTGGGTCTCTCGGCAGGATTAATAAATCAGGTTGAAAGAAACATTAATGTTTGAATAATAAAACGGCTTTCTAAAAAGTACTTCTTTACAAAATACCGATCGAATAATTTTTAAAAGACAAAATAGATATTTTTTCTTTGATTTTGAACACCGCATGCTTCTTTTAAAAGCTGAAAATTACTTGGTAATCACAAGAAGTTTCGATACGGCTAGCTGTTGCAAGGCAAGTTCAGACTAGTCTCGGAAAAATGCGCAGTGCTCCTCGTCGTTAGCTGTAATGCGTGCCAGAACGAACCCAAACAGACGTGATCGTAACGAGAAAAAATCATTAAAAACTGCGAGAGCACAATTGGAAAGACAACTACTCAAAATTATCGTAAGCAGATACATAACTTGGAGGAAGAATACAATAGTTGTCCAAGAAAAGCCACAGAAATAGTGATATTTAAGGAGTTACTATAGGTACAATCATTATCGGAATGGGCCTGCTGATATGTCCGAATTACACGTGTTTAAATTGAACACGAGGCTAGAAACCAAATACCGCCCTCTACGGTAAAAAGCAGTATAACAAAGGATTCGAGTATTTGCAGCAGGCCCCTTGCGATAAAAATGTACCCAGTTACTCCTCGATTATCACAATTTCTGTGGCATTTCTTGGGCGATTATTGAATTCTTTGTCCAAGTTATGTATCTGATTATGGTAATTTTGAGCAGTAGTTGTCTTTCTAATTGTGCTCTCGTAGTTTTTAATGATTTTTTTTTCTGTTACGATCACGTCTTTGTTTGGGTTCGTTCTGGCACGCATTACAGCAAACGAGGAGCACTGCGCATTTTTTCGAGACTAGTCTGAACTTGCCTTGCAACAGCTATTCGTATCGAAACTTCTTGTGATTACCAAGTAATTTTCAGCTTTTAAAAAAAGCATGCGGTGTTCAAAATCAAAGAAAAAATATCTATTTTGTTTTTAAAAATTATTCGATCGGTATGTTTTAAAGAAGTACTTTTTAGAAAGCCGTTTTATTATTCAAACATTAATGTTTTTTGACCCGATTTATTCAACCTGCATGAATCAAAAGGGCGGCTCGATCGTTGTCTTTCTTTTTTTGCTCCAGTTTTTTTACTTTTAGAGGCACGATAATGGCACTAAACATCGCCAATCATGAATGAAAATAATGTCAAATGGAAGAATATACCGATCTGTGCCGAGGTATGCATGTCTTGATTTATTTGACTGATAAAAAAGGTCACTTTTAAGGGACATACTGATGATATGCGCTTTTTATAGAGGCAAGTGACAAATCCTGCGAGCTGATTTCGGGACACCGGGTCCCGATCGGTGCAAGGCCGTCGGGACCCGGTTTATGAAAATCCTGACATGACTCAGGCCTAGCCTAAATCGTCTAAATGACAAATTCAAGTCTAGTTTTGATTTTTTGATTTTTTTTAATTTCCCCTTACCCGACAGGGATGCACTGTGAATGGAGCTACATGTGAACTAGAATTAAATGGGACCAAGAAGTGCAGATCAGAGGAGGTGGCATTGGATGAGGATGACAAACTCCTACAGGAAGACAGCCCAACCAAAAAGGTAACACTAACAGTTTGGCTCACTTTCTATGGATATACTAGCTATTCAGGAGATCAAAGAACAGCTTCCCAAGTACCTGAAGCCCACACACCATATTGCTGTGATGTGGTTTCATATATCAGTTGTTGGACAAGGCTTTACTGGCCAAAGTAGCTTACTTCTAGACATACAACTTAGCAACATTCAAATCCTGTAAATAATCGGTACATTAGCAGTAGATGGAGTAAGGTACAGGCACAGATTTAAAGGAACAAAACAAAAAAGGCTCTGTGACGTCTCTTTGTGATATGCTATCTTGAATGAGTCCTTTTTTTTTGGCCTGCAAATGGGACTATTACTTACTGGCTCTATAGTTCCTAAGTCGATTCGACAACAAATAGTAGTTATTTTCCCACTTAAAGACATTTTCAAGCCCCCTTTTTTTTAGGGAAGTTCTAAATTAGTATTATCTTGCAAATGGTTTTTTTTGGCCTGCAAATGGGACATAGTACCTTTAAACCCCCATTTACATAACCCATGGTTTAAAAGTTAGCGCAAAATAAGCGTACCTTACCTTGCGCGCGTCAAATATTAGACCTCTGACATGTGTCACCCTTATTTTGCGCTTATTTTAAACCATGGGCAGAGCTGCCAACCATTCCGTTTTTCCCGGAATTATTCCGTTTTTTAAACCCAATCACGTTTTTTTTTCACAAAATACGTTTTTTTTTTTTTTTTTTTTTTTTTTTAATAATTTTTTTTTTTTTTTTTTTTTTACATACCGCACGTCGAACAACTGCCCTAATATGTTATTTTGATCACAAATTCAATAGAAAACTAAGGTTGAAACATACTTGAAGAGAAAATATTCTCAAAAAGAAGCATTGGAATTGTGTCGCGCGTGGTTGTAAGTTTTGTTTTAATGAATTCCTTTTTTTTGCTTGAAATTCCTTTTTTTTGCCATCATGATTTCTTTTTTTGGTCGCACAAGGTTGGCAGCTCTGCATGGGTTAAATCTAAACCTCTTTTCTAAATTCGGGCCTTTCAGTTTAGACCATGGAACAAAGTTTCATGAATGTTAATGTTTCCTCATTGTATGCTTTCAGATGAAAGACAGTGTAGAAGACGAAGAGGAATTGGACGAAGATGCTCTCCTGGGAGAGAGTGACGGGGAGGAGTCCCTGGATGATGCAGGATTGGCAGATAAACAGAATGACATCGATAGTGCAGATACGACTGGTCCAGGAGAGGATGAACAAGAAGATACAGAGAATGATCAACAGGTAATATTATGCGTCAGAATCCCAGAGAGGGACACTTATGAACGAAAACGCTCCCTACTTCATGTAAATGAGGGTCAAAGGTCATATTGGCTTAATGTATATATCTCATATTATCCATGATGATAAATGCTCCAAAGCTAAAATTTGACATATACATGTAGTTGGCACATTACCGGAGGAGCATTTCATAAAGCAAGATGAAATTGTGAAAATACATTCTTCATTATGTAAATTAGGATAAGTATCGCCTAAATTAGGCTTGAGTCAGTACGGTCGATCACACCGGGACCCGACCGTTGCCGTCAGGTCCCGGTTTCGTTTTTTGAGAACTGACGCTCCGAAAAAAATAAATGAAATAAAGAAATTACAGTTTTGCACACCACTAAAATCATTCCACCTTGAAACTTAAGTATTTAATTGTTACCAATCATATTCTAGCTCATCCTGAATCAATCCGAACTGCTGATATAAATATGGGTTGCAAAGCAGTTCGCCCCATGGGGTTGTTGTTGCCGGCCAGCTGCTAGCTAGCTACTGTACTGGCTGGGTCTCTCGGCAGGATTAATAAATCAGGTTGAAAGAAACATTAATGTTTGAATAATAAAACGGCTTTCTAAAAAGTACTTCTTTACAAAATACCGATCGAATAATTTTTAAAAGACAAAATAGATATTTTTTCTTTGATTTTGAACACCGCATGCTTCTTTTAAAAGCTGAAAATTACTTGGTAATCACAAGAAGTTTCGATACGGCTAGCTGTTGCAAGGCAAGTTCAGACTAGTCTCGGAAAAATGCGCAGTGCTCCTCGTCGTTAGCTGTAATGCGTGCCAGAACGAACCCAAACAGACGTGATCGTAACGAGAAAAAATCATTAAAAACTGCGAGAGCACAATTGGAAAGACAACTACTCAAAATTATCGTAAGCAGATACATAACTTGGAGGAAGAATACAATAGTTGTCCAAGAAAAGCCACAGAAATAGTGATATTTAAGGAGTTACTATAGGTACAATCATTATCGGAATGGGCCTGCTGATATGTCCGAATTACACGTGTTTAAATTGAACACGAGGCTAGAAACCAAATACCGCCCTCTACGGTAAAAAGCAGTATAACAAAGGATTCGAGTATTTGCAGCAGGCCCCTTGCGATAAAAATGTACCCAGTTACTCCTCGATTATCACAATTTCTGTGGCATTTCTTGGGCGATTATTGAATTCTTTGTCCAAGTTATGTATCTGATTATGGTAATTTTGAGCAGTAGTTGTCTTTCTAATTGTGCTCTCGTAGTTTTTAATGATTTTTTTTTCTGTTACGATCACGTCTTTGTTTGGGTTCGTTCTGGCACGCATTACAGCAAACGAGGAGCACTGCGCATTTTTTCGAGACTAGTCTGAACTTGCCTTGCAACAGCTATTCGTATCGAAACTTCTTGTGATTACCAAGTAATTTTCAGCTTTTAAAAAAAGCATGCGGTGTTCAAAATCAAAGAAAAAATATCTATTTTGTTTTTAAAAATTATTCGATCGGTATGTTTTAAAGAAGTACTTTTTAGAAAGCCGTTTTATTATTCAAACATTAATGTTTTTTGACCCGATTTATTCAACCTGCATGAATCAAAAGGGCGGCTCGATCGTTGTCTTTCTTTTTTTGCTCCAGTTTTTTTACTTTTAGAGGCACGATAATGGCACTAAACATCGCCAATCATGAATGAAAATAATGTCAAATGGAAGAATATACCGATCTGTGCCGAGGTATGCATGTCTTGATTTATTTGACTGATAAAAAAGGTCACTTTTAAGGGACATACTGATGATATGCGCTTTTTATAGAGGCAAGTGACAAATCCTGCGAGCTGATTTCGGGACACCGGGTCCCGATCGGTGCAAGGCCGTCGGGACCCGGTTTATGAAAATCCTGACATGACTCAGGCCTAGCCTAAATCGTCTAAATGACAAATTCAAGTCTAGTTTTGATTTTTTGATTTTTTTTAATTTCCCCTTACCCGACAGGGATGCACTGTGAATGGAGCTACATGTGAACTAGAATTAAATGGGACCAAGAAGTGCAGATCAGAGGAGGTGGCATTGGATGAGGATGACAAACTCCTACAGGAAGACAGCCCAACCAAAAAGGTAACACTAACAGTTTGGCTCACTTTCTATGGATATACTAGCTATTCAGGAGATCAAAGAACAGCTTCCCAAGTACCTGAAGCCCACACACCATATTGCTGTGATGTGGTTTCATATATCAGTTGTTGGACAAGGCTTTACTGGCCAAAGTAGCTTACTTCTAGACATACAACTTAGCAACATTCAAATCCTGTAAATAATCGGTACATTAGCAGTAGATGGAGTAAGGTACAGGCACAGATTTAAAGGAACAAAACAAAAAAGGCTCTGTGACGTCTCTTTGTGATATGCTATCTTGAATGAGTCCTTTTTTTTTGGCCTGCAAATGGGACTATTACTTACTGGCTCTATAGTTCCTAAGTCGATTCGACAACAAATAGTAGTTATTTTCCCACTTAAAGACATTTTCAAGCCCCCTTTTTTTTAGGGAAGTTCTAAATTAGTATTATCTTGCAAATGGTTTTTTTTGGCCTGCAAATGGGACATAGTACCTTTAAACCCCCATTTACATAACCCATGGTTTAAAAGTTAGGGCAAAATAAGCGTACCTTACCTTGCGCGCGTCAAATATTAGACCTCTGACATGTGTCACCCTTATTTTGCGCTTATTTTAAACCATGGGCAGAGCTGCCAACCATTCCGTTTTTCCCGGAATTATTCCGTTTTTTAAACCCAATCACGTTTTTTTTTCACAAAATACGTTTTTTTTTTTTTTTTTTTTTTTTTTAATAATTTTTTTTTTTTTTTTTTTTTTACATACCGCACGTCGAACAACTGCCCTAATATGTTATTTTGATCACAAATTCAATAGAAAACTAAGGTTGAAACATACTTGAAGAGAAAATATTCTCAAAAAGAAGCATTGGAATTGTGTCGCGCGTGGTTGTAAGTTTTGTTTTAATGAATTCCTTTTTTTTGCTTGAAATTCCTTTTTTTTGCCATCATGATTCCTTTTTTTGGTCGCACAAGGTTGGCAGCTCTGCATGGGTTAAATCTAAACCTCTTTTCTAAATTCGGGCCTTTCAGTTTAGACCATGGAACAAAGTTTCATGAATGTTAATGTTTCCTCATTGTATGCTTTCAGATGAAAGACAGTGTAGAAGACGAAGAGGAATTGGACGAAGATGCTCTCCTGGGAGAGAGTGACGGGGAGGAGTCCCTGGATGATGCAGGATTGGCAGATAAACAGAATGACATCGATAGTGCAGATACGACTGGTCCAGGAGAGGATGAACAAGAAGATACAGAGAATGATCAACAGGTAATATTATGCGTCAGAATCCCAGAGAGGGACACTTATGAACGAAAACGCTCCCTACTTCATGTAAATGAGGGTCAAAGGTCATATTGGCTTAATGTATATATCTCATATTATCCATGATGATAAATGCTCCAAAGCTAAAATTTGACATATACATGTAGTTGGCACATTACCGGAGGAGCATTTCATAAAGCAAGATGAAATTGTGAAAATACATTCTTCATTATGTAAATTAGGATAAGTATCGCCTAAATTAGGCTTGAGTCAGTACGGTCGATCACACCGGGACCCGACCGTTGCCGTCAGGTCCCGGTTTCGTTTTTTGAGAACTGACGCTCCGAAAAAAATAAATGAAATAAAGAAATTACAGTTTTGCACACCACTAAAATCATTCCACCTTGAAACTTAAGTATTTAATTGTTACCAATCATATTCTAGCTCATCCTGAATCAATCCGAACTGCTGATATAAATATGGGTTGCAAAGCAGTTCGCCCCATGGGGTTGTTGTTGCCGGCCAGCTGCTAGCTAGCTACTGTACTGGCTGGGTCTCTCGGCAGGATTAATAAATCAGGTTGAAAGAAACATTAATGTTTGAATAATAAAACGGCTTTCTAAAAAGTACTTCTTTACAAAATACCGATCGAATAATTTTTAAAAGACAAAATAGATATTTTTTCTTTGATTTTGAACACCGCATGCTTCTTTTAAAAGCTGAAAATTACTTGGTAATCACAAGAAGTTTCGATACGGCTAGCTGTTGCAAGGCAAGTTCAGACTAGTCTCGGAAAAATGCGCAGTGCTCCTCGTCGTTAGCTGTAATGCGTGCCAGAACAAACCCAAACAGACGTGATCGTAACGAGAAAAAATCATTAAAAACTGCGAGAGCACAATTGGAAAGACAACTACTCAAAATTATCGTAAGCAGATACATAACTTGGAGGAAGAATACAATAGTTGTCCAAGAAAAGCCACAGAAATAGTGATATTTAAGGAGTTACTATAGGTACAATCATTATCGGAATGGGCCTGCTGATATGTCCGAATTACACGTGTTTAAATTGAACACGAGGCTAGAAACCAAATACCGCCCTCTACGGTAAAAAGCAGTATAACAAAGGATTCGAGTATTTGCAGCAGGCCCCTTGCGATAAAAATGTACCCAGTTACTCCTCGATTATCACAATTTCTGTGGCATTTCTTGGGCGATTATTGAATTCTTTGTCCAAGTTATGTATCTGATTATGGTAATTTTGAGCAGTAGTTGTCTTTCTAATTGTGCTCTCGTAGTTTTTAATGATTTTTTTTTCTGTTACGATCACGTCTTTGTTTGGGTTCGTTCTGGCACGCATTACAGCAAACGAGGAGCACTGCGCATTTTTTCGAGACTAGTCTGAACTTGCCTTGCAACAGCTATTCGTATCGAAACTTCTTGTGATTACCAAGTAATTTTCAGCTTTTAAAAAAAGCATGCGGTGTTCAAAATCAAAGAAAAAATATCTATTTTGTTTTTAAAAATTATTCGATCGGTATGTTTTAAAGAAGTACTTTTTAGAAAGCCGTTTTATTATTCAAACATTAATGTTTTTTGGCCCGATTTATTCAACCTGCATGAATCAAAAGGGCGGCTCGATCGTTGTCTTTCTTTTTTTGCTCCAGTTTTTTTACTTTTAGAGGCACGATAATGGCACTAAACATCGCCAATCATGAATGAAAATAATGTCAAATGGAAGAATATACCGATCTGTGCCGAGGTATGCATGTCTTGATTTATTTGACTGATAAAAAAGGTCACTTTTAAGGGACATACTGATGATATGCGCTTTTTATAGAGGCAAGTGACAAATCCTGCGAGCTGATTTCGGGACACCGGGTCCCGATCGGTGCAAGGCCGTCGGGACCCGGTTTATGAAAATCCTGACATGACTCAGGCCTAGCCTAAATCGTCTAAATGACAAATTCAAGTCTAGTTTTGATTTTTTGATTTTTTTTTAATTTCCCCTTACCCGACAGGGATGCACTGTGAATGGAGCTACATGTGAACTAGAATTAAATGGGACCAAGAAGTGCAGATCAGAGGAGGTGGCATTGGATGAGGATGACAAACTCCTACAGGAAGACAGCCCAACCAAAAAGGTAACACTAACAGTTTGGCTCACTTTCTATGGATATACTAGCTATTCAGGAGATCAAAGAACAGCTTCCCAAGTACCTGAAGCCCACACACCATATTGCTGTGATGTGGTTTCATATATCAGTTGTTGGACAAGGCTTTACTGGCCAAAGTAGCTTACTTCTAGACATACAACTTAGCAACATTCAAATCCTGTAAATAATCGGTACATTAGCAGTAGATGGAGTAAGGTACAGGCACAGATTTAAAGGAACAAAACAAAAAAGGCTCTGTGACGTCTCTTTGTGATATGCTATCTTGAATGAGTCCTTTTTTTTTTGGCCTGCAAATGGGACTATTACTTACTGGCTCTATAGTTCCTAAGTCGATTCGACAACAAATAGTAGTTATTTTCCCACTTAAAGACATTTTCAAGCCCCCTTTTTTTTAGGGAAGTTCTAAATTAGTATTATCTTGCAAATGGTTTTTTTTGGCCTGCAAATGGGACATAGTACCTTTAAACCCCCATTTACATAACCCATGGTTTAAAAGTTAGCGCAAAATAAGCGTACCTTACCTTGCGCGCGTCAAATATTAGACCTCTGACATGTGTCACGCTTATTTTGCGCTTATTTTAAACCATGGGTTAAATCTAAACCTCTTTTCTGAATTCGGGCCTTTCAGTTTAGACCATGGAACAAAGTTTCATGAATGTTAATGTTTCCTCATTGTATGCTTTCAGATGAAAGACAGTGTAGAAGACGAAGAGGAATTGGACGAAGATGCTCTCCTGGGAGAGAGTGACGGGGAGGAGTCCCTGGATGATGCAGGATTGGCAGATAAACAGAATGACATCCTTGACAAAGAAGTTGGACTTGAGGAGGGAGAGGATGGGGCAGGCTTACTGGATGAAAACATCGATAGTGCAGTTACGACTGGTCTGGAAGTGGATGAACAAGAAGAAGATCGAGAGCTATTACTATGCTCTCGGGTTCCAGAGATTATGAATGTAGCATATCGGGTCCAGAATGCTCGAAAGTTATTTTTAGGCCTCAAGGTACCAGTTTCGTCAAAAACTGCATGTCAGTTCAAGAGCTCAAAAAGAAGAAAAGTGCAGATTCAACTGGTCTCGGAAAAAAATACAGAGAATGATCTAGGCGTATCCTTATACGTCAGGTTCCCACAGGGGATGTCATTATCATTTTCGCTCCAGAGGTCAAGAACGAGCAATGGACTGATAATGCTGGCCCGGAAAGGACGAAGAAGAAGATACCGAGAATGAACTTGAGGTATCATTCAGAGAGGATGACAGTCGTTTCGCTCAAGAACAAGAGACATTTCTCACAAACTTTGTTAACAAGAACACAGGGATATTACACCCAAGTCAAACAGCCAGACGGACTGTATACCAACTCCAAACTGAACTGCTACAGAATATTATGTCGGACTACGTTGGGAATGCCGAGTAAACACAACTGTCGTGAGTGAATAGATTTGTATGCCTTCGCTACAAAGCAACAAACTGACAGATGGATTACTATTAAACTCAGGACATGTATGAACATATTAGATTTTGGGGTCATGAGGTGAGAGATCAAAGGGTCATACATGTATATGAAAAAGAGCCTGTAATCACGATATTCTGCGAACCTGTTACAGATACTATGTCCCTTTTGTAGCCATCATCAAATTCTGCAGAACTTTGCAGGAGTAATGAATATGTCATGTATGTCCCATCTGTGAAATGTTAATGTTAGCAGTGTCCTAATATTCGAATTATGCAAGGAAACCCGTTTACTTACTAGACTTCACTGTCGGACACTTTTGAGTGACTTTTACTGAGTCACTTTAATAGAGTAGTTGTCTATTTAGGTTGGATTTGGATCAGTATTCAAATTTGCATTTTCTTTTCTTTTTTTAAATCTTTAAATATCAATTTGAAATCCAACTACCACATAAGTCTGTGAATATTGATGTGCATCCCCTCTTTCTTTTCTCTTCTTTCTTCTGTCTTTTCCCCCTTTTACCAATATTTTATTCCTCCATATTTGTATTATTATGTATCCTTTGAGGGTAGTCATACTATCAAGCTTTATAGCAAAATCCAGGAATGTTGGGTCTCAGTAGTTATTACCGATAGGTTTATATTTTCTTTGCTAATTACAAGCATATGAATTGGCATAGAGTTGCTCACATCTGATGAAAGGTTGTTTTTGTTTCCATAACATTGTCATGATTTATTTTATATATATAAAGGTTCATATATGATGTTACAAACTAATGTTTATTTGGTGATATTTTTGTATTTACAGAAGTGCTTTAACCCTTACTGTACTGGGGGAGGAGAGCCGTGAAGGTTCCCTCCCTCCACATGTTTCTTACTTCTTAGAATAAAATGGAATATTGGCAGATAAGCCAAATTTCTCAACTCGGCCTGTAATTGAAATGAGGCTTTTAGCGCCAATATCATATACCGGTAATTTATATACATCTTCATAAGTTCACGTCCAGATCATTTGCTTTAAGAAATCCTTGTACCGGTAATTAAAAAGTAACAATTTTGTCTATTTGTCATATATTATAATACAGGATAGATAGACTGGTCAGTATCAGGTAGTGAACTTAAAGAGAGGGTTTAGTTTATTTTATATATTAATGATCTCAGAAATTCCTCGCAGCTACTTTCATTCATTTGTTTTGCGGATGATACTAATTTATTCTTTACACATCGTTACCCTCGTACTCTAGTTGATACTGTTAATAAAGAACTTGTATATGTTCAGTCCTGGATTTATGCAAACAAGTTATCACTAAATATAGGCAAAACTCACAATATGCTTTTTAGTAATACATTAAAAAAACTTCCTAATCATGTCAATTTTAATAATACCAAACTAGAACAAGTCGACTGCACTATATTTCTGGGACTTTATATTGATAGTGATTTATCTTGGAAATCCCACATTACTAATTTGAGCAATTAGGTCCTCTCAAGAAATACTGGTATACTTAATAGACTTAAACACTTTTTTCCCAGTAACATCTTATTATCAGTTTATTCTGCTATAATGACTCCATACCTCACCTATGGAATTCTCGCCTGGGGTAACGCTTCTGGAAATTCAATAAATATGCTTTATCGCATTCAAAAACGTGCTATTAGAAATATTAATCATGTAGGATACCTTTTTCACACCAACAACCTGTTCCATGAAAACAGAATCCTAAAATTACCAGACTTATTCTATTGCAATGTTGGTATATTCATGTACAATTTATCTACTAATAACCTACCTGAAATATTTGTACCCAGGAAAAATAGATCCCTACATGATTATCCCACACGTCAGAGCAACGCATATCACCTTCCACGTACCCGAACTGTTTTTGCCCAAAAAACGATTATGTTTACAGGACCCAGTTACTGGAATGCCCTCCAGTTAGAGTTAATCGAAAGTTAAACGTAAACTGAAGGAACTGCTTTTCAAAGCATATCTTGATGTCAATGTATGACCTTTGCGTGCAAGCGCGTTGCGTTTGGCTGTCGTGCTTTCGGAAATACGTCTTTAAAAAAGACAACAACAACAATATATGCGAGAGTGCGACGGCTGACACAGTGTGCTTGCTCGCTTCGTTATTCTACAATATGTATTCATTTTATTATTATCTGTAATGTTCGTTTACCATGCAGCTGAGCACCCATTGTATGATAATTTATATAAGTACGTGTACTTTTATCTTCACTGTAAGAAAGGAAGGGACAATATTAACAGCACCACCGCATGTTTATTATTATTTCCTTTTTATTTTTGATTCATTTAGACTGGTCACTATTTTATCCGTCCTCCATTTATTACCATAAATTATTTCACTGGGGCATACAGCTTTACAAGCTTGCTCTCATGTACGGTAGGTCCCATCATATTTCTCTTAGTTAAATCAGTACTTCATATTGACCACTTATCTTTGTTATTTATTATGTATTATTATGAAATATGAAATATGAAAATAAATGAAATGAAATGAGTTCTTGGGAGAGGTGACCTAGAATTTGTGGGCGTCATTGTTATTGTGCACGTCACAAGTATTTGTGCCGGTGTGACGGCAGATCTTGTTACCTTGGCGGATCGTGTTCTCGGAACAAAATCTGCCTAGCAGATATCGTGATCAGCAGCGGATATCGTACTCGCTACAACCAAATCTGCCGTTAGTGAACACGGCGGATAATGTGCATTGGCGGATTTTGTTCCAATATAGCTACAGGCAGTGGCGAACCTGGCATACCGCGTCAGGGGGGGGGGTGGGGGGGGGGGGGGGGGGGGGGGGGAGGGTTTCCCCCCCTCCCACGGTATTGTCTCGCCTGCGTAGCAAAAAGCGAGACATAGGCGCCGCTTTTCCGGTGACGGCGGCGGCGACGGCGGCGGCGGCGACGGCGGCGGCGGCGACGGCGACGGCGTCAACATCAAAAACTTAACCTAAGGTTAAGTTTTTGAATTTTTGATATAATTTTTAAAGTATAAGTTCTTAGTCAATGAAACTTGGACTATAGGGTAATCAAGTATCCCCAATCATGTGAGTAGAATTTCAGATCACAAAGTCAAGGTCAAAGGTCATTTCAGGTCAACAGACTTGGACTATGTTGTAGCATCATCATCGAAAACTTAACCTAAGGTTAAGTTTTTGAATTTTTGATATAATTTTGAAAGTATAAGTCTTAGTCAATGAAACTTGGACTATAGGGTTATCAAGTCTCCCCAATCATGTGAGTAGAATTTCAGGTCACTAAGTTAAGGTCAAAGGTCATTTAAGGTCAACAAACTTAGACTTTGTGGCATCAACATCAAGATTTTCAAATGCTTCTTCTTCGTTATTTTTCAACCGATTTTGATTCTGATTGTTTCATATGGTAGGGCTAGGAGGGGGATTTAAAATTTCTACACAGAATCGTGAAATTCATTATCTATGCTAATTTATGCAAATTTATTCGAAATCACAAAAAAGGCTTCTTCTCCTTCATTTCTCGACCGATTTTGATTTGGTTTGCTTTATATCGTAGAGCTAAGTTTGGTACACTAAACCTCTACACAGAATTTTGAAATTGTTCTCCATTAATTAATTATGGTAATTTATGCAAATTTATTCCAAAAATAACAAAAATTGCTTCTTTTCCCTCATTTCTTGACCGATTTTGATTTGGTTTGCCTTATCTGGTAGAGCTAAATTTGGAACACTAAACTTCTACACAGAATTGTGAGATTTTGCTCCATGATTATTTATGGTACTTTATGCAAATGAAATGAAATTATGTCCCTTCCAGGGCATCAAATTTTTATTTTTTGACCAGTTCAAAAGTGTACCACATAAAATTTACGATATTTGTTGTTGCGAGATGCGGATGAGAGCTACGTCATTGACGTTCTGGTTTATTGAATTGCGTTATGCAGGCGAGACCGCCGAGAGCGTTTCCCTTGTTTTGATGTTTGCGATCGCGCGATTTCATGCATACCCGTACCTTACTTATGTTTTGTTGATTTGAAAAGTCTTCATAATTCGAAAAAGATTGTTTTATTGGGAGGGGGGGGGGGGGGTTAGGGTTAGGGGTGTGACACCCAAATTTGCTGCCAACTTTTAAGGGTGCGACGTCATCCAAATTTGCCGATTAACAAATGCATAGCATCATAAACAAAAGCACAAAGAAAACATGCACTATAGAAAATGGTCCCCTATTGAGAATTTATTTTAATTATCCATAATTATATTTTGATGATACAGTTCAAACCACCCGAGACTGATTTTTTAGTTTTTACATCAGGTCTGTTTGTTTGTTTGTTTGATTGTTGTTAGTTTTTTTTTGGGGTAATTGTTATAGTGATTCGTATTTGATTATTGTTCTTTTAATGTTATACAATTATTTAATTCTTGTATGATTGTTGTTTTTGTAATGTTACAAAAAAAAATCGAAAATCAATAAAAATTTGAAAAAACAAAAACAAACAAACAAATGCATAGCATCTCCACCCTCCTTCCCTATCCTAAATGTTAATTATTCCATGGTTTAATTAGGCTCTTATCAAATTAAAAAACCTTTTGAAGTAATCATTACCCCCTATAATATTGAAACATGCAACTAATTTGTTTCTACATCGTGATCGACCTGAAAACAAATACAAAAAAGTAATTAGCCCCCTTTTTGTATCTGAATCCACATATCAGTGATAAAAAATAATCATGCGAGCGCGAGGCATTACGAACTGATTTTTCCCTCAACAGTGACAGGAACTGGGCTTATGAAGCCCTTCAAAATTTCTGTCGGCAAATGCGTCACTCTTTTCCTCTTTCCTTCCCTACTTCTTTCATTTTTTTTTCTCTCTCTCTCTCTCTCTCTCCTTTTTTCTTTCTCTTTTTCTTTCCTTTCGTTTCCCTTTTCTCTTTTCTTCTTTTCTTTCTTTTTCTTTTTCCTTCCTTTCTTTTCCCTTTTCTCTTTTCTTTTTTTCTTTCTCTTTCTTTTTCGTCGGGGAGGGGGGGGGGGGCA
>JAVYIG010015664.1:0-34810 GCA_035222895.1 Strongylocentrotus droebachiensis | reverse complement strand
CAAGCTACACACAAAAAAAAAAAATCGAAATATCTTTTATTTTCACAAATACTTCCAGTGTCATCCCTCGCGTGAAAATAAAAACAATTGTCAGAAAACCAAGGTTTTTTACTCAACACCATCACGTTACAAACTACTGTTGAGAGCCTTGAAAAGGACACGGTTTGTTAAAAGCTACAATACTGTTGGTTCTTGTCATTTGTCATTGGTGATACATTTTGTGAAAAGCTACAACACTGTAGCTGCTTGTCATTCGTCATTGGCGATATTTTGTTAAAAGCTATAGACAGGGTGAGAGTCCCTATCTCCACCAATACCACCAACACGAATTTTATTTAAGCCTTGCTAATTTTTTTTTTATCATGAGACAGTCTCTATCTCTCTCTCTCTCTCTCTCTCTCTCTCTCTCTCTCCCTCTCTCTCTCTCTCTCTCTCTCTCTCTCTTCCTCTCTCTTCCTCTCTCTCTCTTCCTCAATCGTCAATATTGTTCAGAAACCACACAAAATATATATAAATTTGTATTTGACTGAGAGACACGAGAACCGAAACAATGAATGGATGTTTGGATGGGGTTTTCTTGTGTGCGTTTCTTTTTGTATGTGAATTTGTTAAGTTCAGTGAGATCTTGCTCTGTGATATAATAGAGACAGATAGATGTATTTTATGTTCATTCACTGCCCTTTCCTCGTCAAGACAAGGTCTGCTAAGAGTCGCTCTAGACTGATTTCTTACTACATCTCGTGGATTGTCAACAACTTTATATTCAACGTAAGTTAGACTTCATTCTTCATTTCGTTTAGCTGATAATTTTTTATTTTGCAGATAGAAGTTATGAATTTTTATGCTGCAACAAAGGAATTTTGATTATTGTGTTGGAATAAAGAGCTCCGAGGTGGATTTCTCCTAAATGACCGCTAGTACATTTAGACAAGATGTCGTTTTAGTAATATTTTAACCTGGTAGATGACGTGCTACATGGTGAAAAGAAATACATGATACGTCATTACAGACTATTATCTAGAAATGTTCCCAACTCAAACCTATGGTACTTACAATAAATTAATAGAAACCGGCAATGTTCTCGAAAATGAATTACTGGTTATGCTCCCTGTAAAACTGTTCATATATTCCTAGTCATTTCACATCTTTATGATTCATATTTTAAAGTTTTAACCATTTCTTTGCTTTTCTAATTCCCAGATGAGTCGCGGTGGTCGCAGTGGCAGTTCCTTCATGTCCGAAGGTAACAAGAAACAAGACGAGGTCGTCATCAAGAACGTCGACATGGCAGAAGACTTGCAAGAAGAGGCCATTCAGGCAGCCCAGGACGCCATGACAAAGAGTAAAGTCGAGAAGGACGTCGCCGCCGCCATCAAGAAGAAGTTCGATGATGAACACCAACCGACTTGGCATTGCATCGTCGGCCGCAACTTCGGCAGCTACGTGACGCACGAGTCCAAGCACTTCATCTATTTCTACATCGGCCAGAAAGCGTTTCTGCTCTTCAAGTCTGGATAGAAATCAAACCCTAATCTTCAAGACTACGTTTTACAGACTCCTTACTATCATCGAAATCTAGATAGAGCTGAGAGTCATTGGCAAGTTCAACGTCCATTACGACATCGATGCCAACATGGTTCTTAATATCGGCACACGGTCATCGAGCTTCAGTTGCAGTCGAAGTCAGAGTTAAATCAAACTAGTCAATAAAGCTGTAAATCATTTTCCATGACTAATTTTCAGAAATTTGTATCTAAAGCTTTCGAATCATTGTCCAAAAAGACGACATTTCAAAAGAGTTAATACTTTTTTTTTCTTTCGGAATGTAAAAGTAATATGTTTCTTTTATAACTTTGGAGGAGTTTATGAATAATGGTAATTTGATGGCGGCGTCATAAATTTCCCTGTAGCACTTTCCATTTTTTACGTATCATTTACTAGACCATTACAGCGAAATGGCTTGTTGATGCTGTATGATCTGGCATAGAAGTTTAAACATTTATTAAAAGAACTTTATATTTCTCATGGTGCTCTTAAAATATTTCTTGATAGAGTGAAAAAAGGAAATTCACAAATATATGTTTAAACAAACTATCGTGAAAATGCTTCTATAGAAGGTTGATTTTATTTTAAAGTAGATACGTTCATGGTCATGATGATTGAGTCTACATTTAAGATAAATATCAGCGTGAAATGATGATTTGATGTATTATTATAATAGCTATTACATGTATACCTTGTTATTATTATGATTATTATTATTATTAATATTATTATTATTATTATTATTATTATTATTGTTATTAATGCCATTATTATTATAAATATCCTCATCATCATCTCCGTTTCATGAATGTATGAACATAATCACTTTGAAGTTAAACTGTTAAATTATCTTACTAATATTTTACGTCATTGAATTATGCTAGCAAGAAGTATTTATGTCTTCTCTATCATGTCTATTCAACACTTTGACTGATTAGTTAATGCAATTGTCAAGTTACTTTATATACCTGATTAAAATGAGAGTGTTTTCATACAAAACGGAGTTAATATATACCTGTTTATTGAATTAACAAGGATCTGATTTGTTTTTGGCTAATAAATAGTCAATAAAATGAACGATTTTAATGTCCGTCTGATTAATTGATTGAATAATTGGTTGATGTGTTGGATGATTGATTTGTAGGCTGATTGATTGGTTGGTTGGTTGGTTGATTGGGTGAAAGATTTGTTAATGTGCTGGTTGATTGATTGGTTGATTGATTTATCTGTCATTTGATTAAATGATTGATTGCCATTGATTCATTACGTGATTGGTTGGGTCGTTGGTTAGTTGGTTGATTGATTGATAGATTGATAAATATTTATTGATTAGTTGGTGATAGATTGATTGATTGATTGATAAATATTTATTGATTAGTTGGTGATAGATTGATTGATTGATTGATAGGATAATTGGCTGGTTGGTCGGGTGGTTGGTTAGTTGGTTGATTTGTTCGTTGATTGATTGGTTGATTTGTTGACTGATTAGTTGGTTGATTGCTTTATAAATTGATAGATTGGTTGGTTGATTGGTTCTTAAGTTGGTTGATCGGTTAATTGATTGACTGATTGATTGATTGGGTGGTTGGCTGGTCGGTTTGGGTTTGATTGGTTGGTTAGTTGATCGATTGGTTGGTTGATTGGTTGTTTGGTTGGTTCATTCAGTGGTTGGTTGGTTGGTTGATATATTGGTTGATCGGTTAATGAATTGATCGATGAAAAACGTGTATAATCAATCATATCTAAAGCCAAACGAATATTTCTCCAATATAACATCCTTTCTTAAACCCAATCTGGTCACAATGTGTACTATCGGATGATACATTTCTGAACACATGTGCTAAGCATTTAGCTATTAGTTTATAATCAGCATTTAAAACAGATATGGGTCTCCATTTTTTCAAAAATATGGGGTCTTGATTTTCCTTGGAATTAGATTTATTATGGTTCTTCTTGGATCAAGAGACATGTAACCCCTCTGAAATTTATAATTAAAAGTTTTTAATAAATAAGACGCCCAAATCTTAAAAAAAAAAAAAAAATCACGAGTAAACCCATCAGTACCAGGTGTTTTATTAAGTTTCATAGTTTTAAGCGTGTTGTTAACAAACTTTCACACTTTTTTCTAGAGTTTAATGACAATTCAATATTCTGACATCTTCAGGAAAAATTTGTACAATTTTTTTCATTATTAATACTCTTTAGCTGTTTTAAGATATCTGTATTCAACTATTTAATTTGTCAATTTTCATCGTATATTTTTGAAATTAACTTTAATCTTTGATATATATTTTCTAAATTAAAAAAGTAACGTGTATTTCTTTCGCCATGTTCAATCCAATTTGATCTGGATCCTATAAAAGCGCCATCAACTTTCTTTTTATATAAAAATATCTAAATTATCCTACGTGATTTATTTTATTTTATAAAGATTATTTTAAAGTTTCAGCGTAACCTGATTAAAGTCTGCTTAAATTTTCAACCAAATATTTTCTAACAATTTGTTTGTCTTTAATAGATCAATAATATATCGAATATTTGAGAATAACAAAGTCAATTTCTTTTATATAATTTCGTATCAATTCAACATATATTTCATCCTGCAAGAGTGATGTAATAAATGACATAGTTTTACAATAAAAATGGATTTCTCTTTTGAATGTAAGATGTCACTAGATTTTGTCTAAACCCCCTAATTCACCCGCAACGTCCCAGATAAAGGGCGAAGTAGAAGACAAACCGAATTAAAACAGAGAAAGAGAAAAGGGAAGGACGTAAGTTTATCATGTTATTAAGTAATTTAATTTTCTACATTTGCTATAACAAATCATAGATGATCTTTATGCAGAAATTTCATTAAGCTAAAATAATAATTATAATAATAATAATAATAATAATAATAGCCTAATAGTCCACTCCAAATTTTATTAAACCGAAACGGAAATTCTTTTTTCCCAATTGATCGTGAGCCCGGCAGCCAATGAGCAGCGCCAGATCGACGTTGCTCTATCCCTTATTGTTGAACGCCAAACAAGGTAGCAACAACTCCCATCTTTTAACGTATTTTGGTATGACGCGGCCGGGGTTCGAACCCACGACCTCCCGGTTGTGAGGATGACGCTCTACTGACTGAGCCAACACTCCGGTATTATATCCGTTCTTACTTGTCAAACATAATTAAATGGAAATTAAGTAGTTATTTTTGTATTTTGTTTATCGTACTTTTCAGTGGTCTTCTTGAATTTTCCAGAAAGTTAAATTCTGGAGTGGGAAAAGAAAAATTCTCACGATACACAATTGTGTTAGTTAACGCCCATCACACAGACTACGTTAAGCTACCGAGTCTATTGAAATACAAATGGTGTTAAAATAAACCAGCCTTTCACGTCAGCATTGTCATTGTCAAGATGTCAAGGTTCTTTATTCATTACATCATGTTACAAGCTACGAATGACAGATACCTTTTATAGGCGATTCATTGACGGTTCGTTAAAAGCTACCGTTAGAGTAAATATGTTATAGTAATTATAGACTTTACATTTATATCGATGGGGATGTTTTGTTAAAAGCTACGAGCGAATGGCGAATTATTTAGTCTATTCACTGATGCTTTGTTTTAAATGTGCGGGTTATCAATTGTATATACAATTATATGTTATAATTGTGTATATGAATTTTATGGCCCCACACTCGAAACAGTGGTGATGATTTTTAAAAGCTTCGTGTAAATTTTAGATTTCTTAGATTTATACAAAGGCATAAACCCGATGATATTAATTGAAAATTCATAGACTTTACACTACCATGATGATATTAATTTTTTTTTAAATTAAAAGCCTCGGGTAAATGAATACTTAATAGAATGACGTTTCAACATTTTGACAGTATTCATTATATTCTTATTCATTAGTAACAACGTAAACATTGTAATATTGGCACCTATGTAAGTCCAGAAAATACACACAATAATTTGTATTCTTTTTAGTCCTTGACTGAGAGCCAAGAGAAACGAAACACTGAAAGGATGTTTGGATGACTGGGTGACAGCCGAATATTTTCCCTTTTTTATGTGTGTGTGTGGGTGTGCATGTGCGTGGGTGTGTGTGCGTGTGTGTGTGTGTGTGTGTTTGGTGGTGAGTTTGGTGAGATCTTGCTCTGTGACATAAAAGAGACAGATGGGTGCATTCTCAGCTCATTCTTTGCTCTTTCCTCGTCAGGACAACGTCTGCTAAGAGTCGCTCAAGATTGTCTCTTGCTACATCTCGTGGACCATCAACAACTTTATATTCATCGTAAGTTAGACTTCATTCTTCATTACTGTTAGCTTATGTATGTATTTACTTTAAATATAGAAGTTATGCATTGTTATGTTACAACAAAGGGCCTTTGATCATTGTGATCATTATGAATTACGGCTTGTGCTCGCTTTAAACTTTTCATATATTCCAAGTCATTCAACATCTTTATGATTCATATTTCAAAGGTTTAACCATTTCCTTGTTTTTCCACTTCCCATGCAGATGAGTCGCAGTGGTCGTGGTGGCACTTCCTTCATGTCCGAAGGCAGCAAGAAACAAGATGAAGTCGTCGTCAAGAACGTCGACATGGCAGAAGACTTGCAAGAAGATGCCATCCAGGCAGCCCAGGATGCCATGACAAAGAGTACCGTCGAGAAGGACGTCGCCGCTGCCATCAAGAAGAAGTTCGACGAGGAACATGAACCGACTTGGCATTGCATCGTCGGCCGCAACTTCGGCAGCTACGTGACGCACGAGTCCAAGCACTTCATCTATTTCTACATCGGTCAGAAAGCATTTTTGCTCTTCAAGTCTGGATAGAAATCAAACCCTGATCTCCAAGACTACGTTCTAGAAACTCCTAACTATCATCGAAATTTAGATAGAGCTGAGAATCATCGGATAGTTCAACGTCCATTGCGGCATCGATGTCAACATGGTTCTTAATGTCGGCACACGGTCATCGAGCTTCAGTTGCAGACCAATTCAGAATCGACCCAGTGATGGTTAGATCAAACTAGTCATTATAGCTGTAAATTGTTTTTCAGTACTCACTTTCAGTCATTTCTATTCAAATTTTTCGAACCATTGTCCAAAAAGACGACATTACCAAAGATTTAATACTTTTTTTTCTTCGGAATGTAAAAGTAATATGTGTCCTTTTAAACCCAGAGGAGTTTATTAATAATAGTAATCTGATGGCGGTGTCATACGATCTCCTTCAGTCTTCAAGCACTTTTTTCATTCGTTATAATGTACTAGATCATTATAATAGCGAAACATATAGATTGTTGAGGCTGTATGATTCGGCATAGAAGTTTAATAATTATTTAAAGAAGTATATCTCATGGTGCTCTTTTATTTATTTTTCCTGATGCAGTGCAGAAGAGGAAATTCACAAATATATACATATTTCAAAAAGATATCGTCGAAATAGTTCTATCGAAGGTTTACATAATTAGTAACCACATCTGTAAAGTATTATGTTGACGGCCATGATAAGTGAGTCTACACTTAAGATGAATATAATAGTGAATCGATGAGTTTGACGTATTATTATAGCTATTACATGTACTATAATTATCACAATATCTATCATTATTATTGTTATTATTATTTTTATTGTCATTATTATTCTCCTTATTCTCCTTATTATTATTACTATCATTATCATTATTACTATTAGTTTCATTAATATCATCATTATAATGATTTTTCTTATTCTAATTATTAACTTATTCTTATTATTACTATCGACGCAATTATTACTATTAATATCCTCATCAACATCGTTCCATGAATGTAATGAACATAATCACTTTTAAGTTGACATGTTAAAATATCTTGTTAATAGGTTACGTAATTGATATGTGCTTGCATGAAGTATTTACGTCTTCTCTATCATATCTATTCAACACTTTGACTGATAAGTTGCTGCAATTGTCAAGTTAACTTTATATACCTGATTAAAATGATATTTCTTTATACCTTAATAACGGAGTTGATATTTACCTGTATATTGAATTATAGATGATCTGATTGGTTGATAGCTGAGAAATAGTCAACAGAGTAAATGATTATATTGACCGTCTGATTAATTGAGTGCTGGTTAGTTGATTGATTGATTGGCTGATTGAATGGGTGGTTGATTGGTTGTTTGGTTGGTTTGTTGGTTGGTTAGCTGATTGGTTGACTGATTGCTTGGTTGATTGATTGGTTGTTTGGTTGGTTGGTTGATTAGTTAATTGATTGGTTGTTTGGTTGGTTGGTTGATTAGTTGATTGGTTGATTGGTTGATTGAGTGATTGATTGGTTGTTTGGTTGTTTGGTTGGTTGGTTGATTGGTTGTTTGGTTAATTGATTGGTTGTTTGGTTGGTTGGTTGATTAGTTGATTGGTTGATTGGTTAATTGATTGGTTGTTTGGTTGGTTGGTTGTTTGGTTGGTTGATTGGTTGATTGATTGGTTGTTTGGCTGGTTGGTTGATTAGTTAATTGGTTGATTGATTGTTTGGGTCGATGATTGGTTGATTGATTGATTGATTAATTGGTTGGATGGGTGATTGATTAATTGATTGGTTGGGTCGATGATTGGTTGGTTGGTTAGTTGATTAGTTGATTGATTGATGGGTTCATTGGATCATTGGCTGGTTGGCTGAAAGGTTGGTTAGTTGGTTGGTTGGTTGATTTTTTCGATTCGTCAATTGGTTGCGTGAGTAGGTGAATCTGAAATTGTAGCATGATTTGTTCGTTTGATTGAATGAGAAATTATGTTGAGTAAGATGAATAAGTATGAGTAGTTAAATATCATGGACTGAGGGAGATCTTTATCAGAAATGCATTTGGTTGTTTGGTTGATCAATTGATTGATTGATTGATGATTGATCGATTGATCCTTTAAGTGAATGATTGAGATGAAAATAGTGGTTCGTTAATGGATGGGTTCGATGTTTGCTCTTTTGATCAATGGAATGACATGGCTTTAAAATAGAAATGGATTAATTATTAGAATGTAAGATGTCACTAGAGTTTGTCGAAAACCCCTAATTCATTCCGCATCGTCCTAGATAAAGGATGAAGTAGAAGACGAACAGGATAACAAAAAAGAGAAGGAGATAAGTTAGTCATGTTATTAAGTAATTTATCTTTCTACATTTGCCACGCCAACTTATAGATTATAATTAAGCAGCACGTTCATTAGGTTAAAATGATAATGATATCCAGTCTATCTTATGAAACATAATTAAAAGGAAATGACTTATTTGCTCCAAGTGGTTAAAAAAATAAATATATATCTATCGTGTTTTTGGTCTTCTTGAATTTTCCAGAAAATTAAATACTGGAGTGGAAAGAAAAAAGAATTCTCACGATGCACATGTATTAGTTAACGCCCATCACACAAACTTTGTTATAAGCTACCGAGTCGACTGAAACACCGAAATACAAATGGTGTTAAAATAAACCAGCCTTTCGCGTCAGCATTGTCAAGATATCAAGGTTCTTTATTCATTACACCACGTTACAAGCTACGAATGACAGGTACCTTTCATAGGCGATTCATTTGACGGTTCGTTAAAAGCTACGGTGAAAGAGTTAATTGTTATAGATTCCATAAATTCATAACGATGGTGATATTTTGTTAAAAGCTACGATGGAATGGCAAATTCTTTAGTCTATTTACTGATGTTTTGTTTTTAATGTACGGGTTATGAAATGTATATATCTGTTATAATTGTATATATGAATTTCATAGCCCCGCACTGAAAACAATGGTGATGCTTAAAAAGAAGCTGCAAGTGCTTTGTCTGAGATTTTCTACATCTGTTCTACATCATTATCGGAATAAAATTATGTTTAAAATAAATAATACAAAATAAATACTTCAATTTACCCCTTAATTTGTATGAAAGTTATAAGGGGTATAACAAGGACCCCCAAAAAAATCCCTGTCATACAGACCAGTACTGTTCGGTAAAAGGACACTTAGTATTACTCCTGGATTATATTCCGAACAACTCCCGTTAAACTATACCTCCTTGGATAACCACTTCTTTGGACAATTACCCCTTGGACCATTGCCCCCCTCCCTCCTCCCAATTTAATAATCCCCTACCTAAGCCATTGTCTGTGAGTTCCTCAGTATGTTGTACTTGTTCAGGAATGTCTTAGGATAATTGTCCTAGAGGCAGTTATTTAGGGATAGTTGTCCGGACGGGTAGTCCGGATAAAATTTTCATGAGGAAGTGGTCCGGGGGTAGTCGTCCTCATACTTATCAGTTTGAAAGCAAATATGCTTGACAGGCAACGATTCTGTGTGCAACCATGGATACCGTGTTAAGATCAACAATGCCACAGCGGCCTCTTTTGCATATGAAAAGAAGGCGATTATATCAATTTTTGTTTAGTTATTTGATCTTGCAGTTATGAAATGGTGGTATGAGAAAAAAGATTCTTTAGTCAAATCACATCAAATATTTCATTTCATCAATCTCGGTTGGGTTTATTCAAGAACCTCCATCAACCACAGTTTGGTCCTCGTTTCTCGATTTGACTTCACAAGTAAATTACAATCGCAATCGTAAGTCAATCTTTTTTGATTATATAGTTGTGCCTAAGTTATATATTCATGTACAGCATCGGTTGAGAGCCAGTGCAATTCGTTTGAATCGAATAGGTTTTAAAGTTGTATGTTTAATACTAATTTGAATCTACCTTCTAATATGTGCTTTATCGAAAAGGGAATTTCATCATACATTATTAACATTTAAACAAAAATTAATTGAGATGTTCAATAAGCATGAATAATTGTTTTAATTATCATTATTTTGTTTGGCACCATGTGTTATAATCCTTACAAATTTACATCATAGAACAACGTGGTGTTCAAGGTATGTTTGTAAAACAACCATGGAGAAATATAAGACTAAGAACGTTTATACTGACAATGTTGTTCTCTGTGAAAGAAGAAATTAAGCCATATTTGCAAGGGTAAAATTGCTGTAATATGTCACTCATTCAAGAAGAGAAAGTTGTTAGTGTGTATGCATGATAAACCTTTTACAAGAGCTTGGTCTAATTAGATTCCAGGTCGTACATGAAGTTTGTCTTTGTATCTTGCAATTTTTTGCTGAAGACGTCCTGACAGAACAAGATTAATTTATCATTTAATCTGTATCTAAATGAGAAGAGAAGAAAGAGAGAAAGAAAAAGAAAAAATTCAAAAGACTCTGATATTTTCTTCCATTTATTTTGTATCCAGATGGTGCTAGGGCAGACAGGTAAAAAGGAGAGGAAGATCGTCATTAAGAATGCCGATATGTCTGACGAAATGCAAGAATATGTGCAGCAGCTCGCCGGGGACGCCTTCGAAAAGTTCACCGTCGAGAAGGACATCGCTTCGTACATCAAGAAAGATTTCGACAGGGAATATAATCCGACATGGCACTGCATCGTCGGGAGAAAATTTGGCAGTTACGTGACGCACGAGACCAAGCACTTTGTCTATCTGTACGTGGACCAGGTTTCAGTGCTCCTCTTTAAATCGGGGTAGATGTGAAGCTCTATCAAACTTCAAAATCCTCCATGCAGACATTCAATAATTAGACTTCAATTTTCCGAAAATGGACTGACATACAAGGACTGTAAAATTTGGATGCGGCGGTCCAATCTGTAACCTTCCTCGATCAACCCTGGCTCTCAATCCGAACCAAATACCGACGAGCCCCCCCCCCTCTTTTTTTGGGGGGGGGGGGGGGGCGGGGGGGGAGGCTTTCCTCCCCCAGTTCCTCCTAACTCCAAGTCCTTATTGGTAATAGTTTAGAAAACATTTGAGCATGGTGACTGCAACGGGTTAACAGTGGACCTGTCCTATTATGGGGACGTCAACGACATCATCACAATTATAAAACTATGTTAAGAGTCAGGAATGACTCCTTTTGTTTTCATATCTGTACCTAGTAATCGTAAAATGTGTTCTGGAGATTTATAGTTATGTAGATGCATTTATTTAACGTATTTCTGTGAATTGACATCAACATCGTGTATACATTATTTTCCATCTTCAAAACAATTATTCATTATGTAACGGTTTCTTATTTTAAAACTAAATTTACACTTAAAACATGGACTTTCATTTGTTAATTTGTCATCACAAAATGTGTTTTAAACATGATTATATGTGATATTATTTTATTTTAATAAATTAGCTCTCAATCGAATATTTAATCCCTATATTCCCTCCCTAAAATTTAAGTTGTTTTGTCTGACTTATTTGATTCAATTTGATGGTGTTAATATTAATACAATTTACCAAGAGAAAGTATTAAGGGTTTGTTTGGATATGTATGGCGGATGATATATTTGCAAGATTAAAATGATATGATATCATAACATGCTCATGAAGTGATTTTATAACTGCATAATTGCATGACTTTTTGTATTAATTGATTGATTGATTGATTGATTGAGTGAGTGATTAGTTGGTTACTTGTTACTTGTTACTTGTTACTTGTAGAGATAATCCCGATGGCAGCTATCATACAGCTAAACTGGGATGTCCGTGCAACGTGCTGGCATAGTGACAGTGCATGATGTAATTCAAAACAGTGAAAGATGTCTATTATTTACAATAAAACGGTAAACGTGCAAGTAAAAACCGAGTCTACAGTAGCTTGGACCCAACGGGAGGAGGCAACGCTCTGATGATGGTTGAATGATTGATTGATTGATTGATTGATTGATTGATTGATTGATTGAGTGAGTGAGTGATTGGTTGGTTGAATGATTGATTGATGGATTGATTGATGGACTGATTGATTGGTTGGTTAATTCATTGATTATTTAATTGATTGATTGACAGATTGATTGATTTATTGGTTTATTGATATATTGATTGATTTATTGGTTTATTAATATATTGATTGATTGATTGGTCGGTTGGTTGCTTGCTTGATTGATTGATTGATTTAACTAAATTATACCGGGAGGAGAGACCCGAGAGTTACAGTGACTCAGTTCTCTATTCGACTCCAAAATACAATTAGTTTTGTTTTGTTCTTCAATCAAAAGAATTTGGAAAATGATGACAAACGGTAAACGTACATACAACAGAAACGGATAAGAGAGAATGAACAAGTGTTTGTATTATTCAACGTGTATCTTAGTTTCTTTTGGGCAAAGTGGAGGTGTGTGAAACAAGTTTTTCCTTCTTTTCTGCCAATTTTCTCAGACAATGGGAATTATTTTCCATGACTTTGTGAGTAAACGGGGGCGGCGTCAGACAACTACCAAAAGTCAAGCCACGTAGTGGGCTAGACGCGGGTGTGAGGCTGGCCTTGTGGCTGAGGGAGGTGTCTTGGCCGCAAGCCGTGGGAACACTCGAAAAACAAATTCTCCATTCTTTTCTTTCAACCTTTTCTTTCCACTCACTGTTGTGTGAAATTTTCAAAAACGTTTGTTATGTTTCATGAAGGTCGTATAAAAGAGTTGAAAGAGAAAAAGAAATATTTTCAGTGCAACGTCAGAGTAGAAGTAGTGACTTCTGAGGATGTCTTTATTTTTTCATTTCAGCTAGAGGTTGTTCTGATTCAGAGTAGTTTTTTTTATATTCATCTAGCAAGACACAGCTTCTCCATTCATTCAGGTAAAAACTTAATTTATGATCATTTTCATTTTCTTTGAACTACTTACATTTCCTTTTATACCGACTATATACATTTTTTCGGCAAAGTAAAGAAGACTGGAAAGGGGATACGTCGAGACAACTATGTAAACACTGTCAATATGGTAATTAGCATAAAATATTTTAATCGGTAAATACAGCGAAAATGAACACGTATTCGATAGTAATTGCAGATGGATTATCAAGAGTAAATGATAAGAAAGGGAGCTTCATACTGGTAATAAAGCAACAGATTTTAGAGGAATAGTGAATGTAATTTTACCTTATCGCGGAGAGAACGGTATCAAACATTTTTTACTCATATACTTGTGCAATTATTACAACGAATACTATTCCTTGAACACTATTATACTTGACTAATGTGAGCAAACAAGTCATAATCAAATTCTTCTGGTTGATATAATCTGTATAATACCCCCTTTTTCGTTTACAGGATGTCGAAAACCAGTCAATCAACGTATAGTTTCTCAACCAGTGCGAAAACCAGCGGAGGTGGAGGTTTCATGAGCAAAACACCGGTAAGTCCTCATGATGATATGGATTACTTTTTGGTAAATGTGATGTTAATTCTGTTGAGAACCATAAGGGCTTCACCGTTTATATTTACATAGAGTTAAGGCCCTTCTGGTTTATAGCAAAAGTAGAATTATGCAGAGGTGACAGTTTGGATGTATATCGTATGAAGTATAACAAATACAGATGATATTTCAAGTATTTGTATTCATTTATTTTGGGTGGATTATGTATTGGGGCTATATGTGTATCGGAAAACCAAGCATAAAACTTATAACTGTTTCAGAATCCTAATAATAGTGATAGCATTGTAGCATATACATCAGTATATTGTATGTAGAGGGGGAGTTTGTATTGTATTAATTGACTATTGGTAATCTAGTCAATAGTATGATATGCCTTAAAAGAATGTATAATTTATATAAATTATATAAATATATAAAGAACAATCATATTACTATATAAATGAGTGACTCCTGGATTGGGAATTTTTTCATAAGATCATAGGTCTATCCCCCAAATTTCTCCATGGGGAGGGAGTGGTTTAGTACGACGAATTAAAAATATATATATATATATATACCCATATATATATATATATATATCCCGCTGGCCCTCCCAATGCTTTGAGAGGGGGTAGGGGCAGGGAAATCTATGTAAAGCCTCCATTTACTTTTTTTTTACTCAGAAGGGCGGTGTTCTTTACACCCCATCAATAGGCCATTGCATTCAAATATCCCTCAATTGTGTGTACTTTATTCTTGCATAAATAATTAAATAAATCTAATTCGTCCATTTATTATCAGAGACAAAGTATGCAGAAAAATAGAATAAAGAGTTTATATTCAAAGACAGAGATATGATAAGTTGATATATTTCCTTATCAATCTTCCTCTTCTCATCAAGCTGATCGGTACATCGTCACCATTATCATCGTCAACGTCATCGTCGAAGTCGAAGAAGGACAAAGAACCCATCATCAAAAATGTGGATATGACCGAAGACATGCAGGAACGGGCCCTCGACCTCGGGATGGAAGCCTATGAGAAGTTCAACACTGAGAAGGACCGCGGTGCCTACATCAAGAAGGCTTTCGACGTCGAGTTCGACACCACGTGGCACGTCGTGGTCGGAAAGCATTTCGCAAGCTTCGTCACGCATGAATCGAAGTGTTTCATCTATTTCTACATCGGTCCGATGGCCTTCTTGATCTGGAAGTCAGGTTAAGTTGTTTTCGTCCATCCATTGCCAGATGCCTGTCCCGTATGTATTTAAAACTTCGGACTACCTTTCGACCCGGTATAGTATAGTTCTTGTACCATCTCCATCTCTTTAAAATGATTTTTTTTTTTTAGAGACAAATAGTTTCAAAACCAATGTACTATATTGTACTGACTGTGTTTCGACCTAGCATAGTATGAGTCTCGTACCATTTTCATCTCTTCAACCGGCTCACAGTAATGTTTAGAGATATTCTTGAATATCTGTGCTATGAATCGCATACTATGTTTCGAACCCGAATAATAGTTTTTTGTATCCTTTGTTTAAAATGACATACTTTCCAATCTATGTACTATGTACTATATATAGTTTGCTTCGACCTGGTGTCGTGTTTGTACCATCTGCACCTCTCCATTATCATACAAGATTTTACATATATTCTCAAAAACTATTTTATGATCAATTTACTATGTTTCGAACCATATATAGTCATAATATAGTTCTTGTACTATCTTTAGAGATATAGTTATAAATTTGTGTGTCATACTGATTCGACTAGGTGATTATTTTCGTACTTTCTATAGCTTACTTCTCAACTACTTTATTTATTTGTTTTTGTTTATTTCATTTTTTTTTGGAACAAAATGCTTTTGCATATTTATCTTCAAATTTCTGTTGCATTATTCGTACTATGTACCCTTTGTACCCTGGTACCATGGTGCACCTCTTCAATATTATAATAGTAGAGTTATTTTCAACAAAACTAGTGATAATATTGGGATAATCTGTAATACAATTTTAAGTAACAGTAGATCGAAAATATTGTGTATCCAACAAATCCTTCAAAATAAATTTTGTTGAAAATGTTAATCATTCTACACTACCGAATGTCTTTCAGAGTTTATTTTAGATGATGTTCTTATAAATAGAATTATAAGATACAATTCATTAAAGTGGATGTAGTGTATCGTATGGAAAGTGCTTCCAGGTCTTGCTGATGAGGAATGTTTGTTCGTATCGAGACGAGAATTTTGCGTTTCATTTCAATGGTGCTGATTTGTATTTGTTAGTTCTAACAAAGATATATAAATTTTGTTAATTTTAAAATTATATATTACAACATCTAAGAAGTATTTTATGTAGTTTAGCATCACACCATATGAAAAGGTTATTTCATATTCTTTCTTTCGTCTTTTGTGTTTCTTTTGTCGATCAACAGGATTGATTTATCTTCTTGGTTCGTTCTCTTGCTTACACTCAGTCATCTGCAATTCATAAAACTGTATATTCGCTACCTCTTCATTTGTTCTTCAAATGATTCAGTATTTCTTAGAAATTTTTGTTTTTAGTGTGTTATCTTCTCAATAATCTGCTAGATTTTCAATTTATAAATCTCTTTTTTCCTTCTTTTTCATTAGTTTGTTTTTCTCCTTTGTATGATTCTCATTTTTGTCATATATTTATTATTCCATTCATCGATTTATTATGTAATTCACTTTATTGATTCTTCTCTCTATTTACTCTGCATTCTTAAGAACAATTTGTTAATTTTTTATCTGTTCTTTCTCAAAGTCATTAACTTTCCTTCATTAATTGATTTCTTGTCATTCGTTCGTTTTTGTTTCATCTTTCTCTCATTCTGTTATCATTCTTTTATCATTTTAGTGTTATTCATTTAGTTATCATATATATACTCGATTCATCAAGCCATTTTCATTCTCTTTCATTATTTCTTTTATTCATTAATTAATTCATTCTTTTGTTTATCGACTTATTTTTTGTTTTACTTTCTTAGTTTTTATAATCTTAACTAATTTCTATCACCTGCTATGTAATAATTCATTCTTATCATCTCATCATTTAAATTAATTAAATTTTCAATTATCCTTTATTCTGTCATTAATTATATTTCTTCCATCCTTTGAATTTATCCTTCTAATTTCTCATTTCTTTTTTATATATATTTTCATCCCTTTTTCATTCTTTATTCAATCATCTCTCTTTTGTTCACCTATCTCCTTCTATCACATATTGTCTTTCTTTTTTTTCTCATCCAATGAATGTTATGTCATCCTCTGGATATTTTTTTTTATATTTCATCAGTTATGCATGATGTATGTATGTTTAAATGTGACCTTATATTTGTCATTTATAACGGTCGGTCCTCTTTAAACCTGTGAAAGGCTTCGCGCTTTTCATAATCCAGTCATGTGAGAATGAGAAAAAGAAGAAAAAACATATCACATGTATATAGCTTTCTAAAATTTAACTATAATATAAATAGAGCACTGCTTCAAGTATATACATTTGCTGATAAAAAAAGAAAAGTTTTGAAACTTGGAAACAAGTTATGATTGTCCATGATAGTACTATGTAACACTGTATATTATCGATTTTGTAAACTCGGTTATTTATTCAAGATATTACTTCTATTTACGATGTACCTCATTCACCCAGTCATTTCAATTTTGTTTAATTGTCATGTAAAGAACTGTGCGCCCTCCACTGACCCCTTTCATGTTTTTAATGTCAAACCCGTGCTGTTTTGTCCACTAATAATATTTGAAAAAGTTACAAGTAAAACCCGTATTTGTTTTGTCTTTTGAAAATATTGTTTCGTTTACTCGAGAGTCAGAGAGGCTAGAACAAGGTGGTGACGGATTGGCGAAATATGCGGCGGCAGTTATTGATTGTGATAATGGTGATGCTAATGGTGATGATGATGATGATGATGATGATGATGATGATGCCAATGATGATGCTAATGATGATGCTAATGATGATAATCACGTGATGATGATGATGATGATGATGGCGATGATGATGATGATGATGAGGATAACGTTGGTAGTCATGGTGGTGGTGGTGATTTAGATGGTAAAAATTAATGTATAGTAACAGTAACAAAAGCAATAGGGATAAAAGTAACACGAAATTGCTAATGATGTTGATGATGACGATGATGATGATGATGATGATGGTGGTGGTGATGATGATGATGATGATGGTGGTGATGATAATGGTGATGGTGATGGTGAGAATGATGATGATCATAATGATAGTGAAAGTATCAAAAGCAATAGTTATAATGGTGATGTTGAATAACGGTGATGATAATGGTGGTAATGATGATGATGATGATGATGATCATAATGATAGTGAAAGTATCAATAACATTAGTGATAACAGTAACAAGAAATCGCTAATGATGTTGATGATAATTATGATGATGATGGTGATGGTGATGATGGTGATCGTCGTAATTATGATGGTGGTGGTGATGGAGATAATGATGATGATTATGATGAGTATGATGATGATGATAACGGTGATGATGATGAACAATACAAACTGTGATGATGATTGTGATGATGATAATGATGATGGTGATGTTAACGGTTGTACTGATAATGCTGACGATGATCATAATGATGGTGATTTTCTAATATATATCAATAATATCAATTAATCAATCAATCACTTACTTACTCACTCAATCACTCACTCACTCACTCACTCAATCAATCAATCAATCAATTAATCGCATAATAATGTATCCTATCGATTAACTCATCAACCTCTCAGTCAATCAGTTAATTAATCAATCAATCACAAAATCATTCATCAAATCAACCAATCAACTCATCCACCAATCAACTCATCCACCAATCAAATCATCAACCAATCAACTCATCCACCAATCAACTCATCCACCAATCAACTCATCCACCAATCAACTCATCCACCAATCAACTCATCCACCAATAAACTCATCCACCAATCAACTCATCTACCAATCAACTCATCCACCAATCAACCAATCAACCAATCAAACTACCAAACCAATCAATCAACCAATCCGTCAAGTAGTCACTCAATCAGTTTATCAATAACATCAATCAATCAATGAACCAACTAATGAATCAACTATCCTAATAAATACAGAAGCAATCTTCACAGCAAACATTCAAAATATCAATAAATTAACCATATCATATCACATCCAGTCAGCTAAACAAAGACATGAAATAAACGCCACTGAGGTTGATAAGAATTATTGTATTAAATGTTTATTAAACTGACTAAGTCTAACCAATTGACCATTCAATAGATCCGCTTTGGCAAATAATGCATCAATATTTCGTAAAAGTATAAAGCTCGGTTGATCCGTCCAATTGATAACATTTTATTTGTATTGGGGTCAATTAAACAGAAACCCATTTTGAAAATTGCTTATTAAATGATTCCTTGTAGATACCATCACAAATAATTTACAGTTTTGCATCACTCACTACTGTCTACCTCGTAATATGTGAATACAAATGATAATAATGATTCGGCAGAAATCTAACGTCTCAGTGTAGAAGACATGAGTGAGATAGATTTGAGCTAAGCGTTATGTAAAATATATTAACAATACTTCTATATATTCATATCTATAAATATATTATTTATAATTATATACTTAACATACTCTTTAAAACTTTACAACTTATTCAGAACAAGAGTGCTTAAATTCGAATATTCCATTCTTTAATGAGAACATTAGGCAAATTTTGTTCTATAGAATGGTATATAAAATCATTCGTGAGCTCTTTCTGCAGCTAACATAATTTGTTCCTGACGTCGGCTTGAAGTATGAGTTCAATGACCATGTGACGACGTTACAATGACGAACTACGTTGACGTCGAAGTGGTAGTGGACGTCTGACTTCTCAATGTCTATAAATTCTATCTAAGAGTCTAAACTGCATCTTGGGGATCGTTTGATTTTCTTATATATCTAACCCGACTTGAAGAGAAGGATAGCCGTCTGCCCGTGATAGAAGTAGATGAAATGTTTGGTCTCGTGCGTCACGTAGCTGCCGTAGTTGCGGCCGACGATGCAATGCCAGGTCGGATCGTAGTTTTTGTCGAACTCCTTCTTGATAAAGGCCGCGACGTCCTTCTCGACGACCTTCTTGGTTTTATCGCCGTCCTCGAGCATTTGTTTGGCCAGGTCGATGGCGAGTTCTTGCATGTCGTCGTCCATGTCGGCGTTCTTGACTTCGATTTTGTTCTTCTCAGTACCGCCCGACTTGCCGCCCGAGTAGGACGAACCTCCACTGCGATTCATCTAGCATTGTGAAGAAAGATAAACATGGTTAATTGAATTGAATTGAATTTATTTTCTTCTGCAACTAATCAAATTACATACAACATAAACAAAATATCAACAAGAACATTTTAACGTGTACGCAATATAATAATAATAATAGAAATGTTGACATTAAAACAAAATGTAATTGATAACACACTACCAAGACTAGTTTTTTTAAGAAATCTTTTGAAGAACTGTGAAGTCTTCATTATGAGATGGTGATTTGGGACCCACTATCAGCTGGTTAAATCCTGAAAGAAAAATGGCAGTGAGATGTAATTTCCGCCACAAATCACCACATGTGTCCTGAAAGAGCAATTTTAAAGTCTCTACAAAATAAATAACAAACAATAAAAGATGCATTTTATAAGGTAACTTTACTAGATACAAAGCAGGGGATACTATTATTACACAGGGCCAGGCTATACTGATACGGCGCTCTTGCATTCAAAATTACAATTTTTTAAAACATGTAATCAAAATTGATTAAATATTAAAGAATACAAGAAGCGAACTTACGATTGATTTTTTTGAATTGACGACGAACCAAAAGATGAGATGAACAGTCGCAAAAGACGCTTGGCAGATGTTATTCTGACGAGTTTGAAGCGTAGAATGAGACCTGACACGCCCACCCGTGTCCATTATATCGAGTGGCAATCGTCTATCGCATGAGATGCCCCCCCCCCCCCTCCATGACAAACAAGAAGAACTGCGAGAAATGAAAACATTCTGTTCACGCCCTATGGATCCAAAGAATCGTTCCCATAAAAGAAAATCGCAAAAACACACACAATGCATTTGACTTGACATGTATAAACTGGTACAGATTTAGCTTTCAAGAGGTTATACATGTATGGAAAGAGAGAAGAAAAAGAAAGCTGCTTTACTAATTTTTTACTATTCTGTCCAATTTTTTTTATTCTGAGTCCTAAACAATAGACCGAATGCAAAGAAGGAAGGTCTGAAATAAACTCGTAGCCTTTTATTTTGTCGTTTGACACCAATAATTCTAAAAATAAAAATAAATATGAAAGTCTTTACACATAAAGGATTAGAATCATCGCTTTACTCTAAAAATTGGCACTGTTTTAAAATGTGGGACACATAAGATGCAAGTGTTTGTATTTTTCTGATACTAATACTTTTTTTGGGTAAAGTTTACAAATAAAACGGAATACACGTGTTGCCCATTCGAAGAGACCAATGTGATCAAATAAACCTTTTAAAATCAGTTTGTTCCTTTAAAGATCCCTTTTTTTAAATATAACCATACTCTAGATTTTGTGTTGGGATTGGTGGTGGTTGGGATTCACCCTCCTATATCTTATCAAAAATCATAGTTTTTACGATGAATGAATAGTCTATGAATCTACCTTTCTCCGTAGCTTTTAACAAAATATCACTATTGTAATGAGTGTTTAGTCTCCGTACCGTTACTATTCACTCGTATTTGTTAACAAAACATCATCATTGTTAGGAGTGTTGTATAGTGCTTGCTATACTATTCACTCGTAGCTTTTAACAAAATATCACCATTGTTAGGAGCGTTTGGTCTCTGTATCGTAATCATTCACTGGTAACTTTTAACAAAATATCACTACAGTGCGTCCCAAAAAAAACTATACACTTTTGATATGGCCGCCGAATAAAAAAATATATGATTCTGGGGGACAGTTTTTATATGTATGGAAAGCTCATTAACTCAGCTTTCATATGACACCAAAAAGTCCGAAAATAATTCATGCTTGGGTGAGCACTGCTCACTTTTGTAAAGGGTATGAAAATTAGGTTGCGCAGGAATTAGCCTTCCAATTTGTGAGAGGTAAATCATTTGGTGCTTACAAAATCGAGGGTGATATGATACATTCATGATTTGTTGAGTGAATTACATGGTTTATAAAACCAAAATTGTATGCATGAGTGAACAGGGATTTCATTTTTATTGTAACTTTTCTAACTTTCCCTGGTAGACTCAGTGGTGTGTTCATGGGAGTCAGGATGGGGTGATGGTACATGTTGTAATTTCCATCTTACAAACTGTTATTTTTTACATCTGTGACTTTGAATAAAAACATTCACCCCACATTTCAGTTATTGTAAGATTAGTTGAACATCTCATTGATTTACTTAATAACCAGATGGGGATTATGTAAACTTATTGTAAATTGATTATTCAAATACGGTTTGTTGAAAAGAGGAATAGCACATTACAGAAACTCAAGTGCTAAAATGACTGGTTGGTTGGTTGATAGATTGAGTGATTGACTGAGTTATTGATTAATCATGATTGAATGATTAAATTGATTGAAATACTGAATAGTGATTGAATGCTTGATTGATTAATTGATTGACTGATACCGTTCATTGTTCATTAAGTGATTGATAGCTGAATGTAATGGATTGTCAAGATATGCACAAGCACACCCAGGCAGAGAGAGAGAGAAAGAGAGAGGGGGGGGGGAGGGGCATACATGTCCTCTTGACCCTTATCCCATCTACCAAACAAAGTCCTACCCTACATTTCACCTCCCCTGCACCATGTACCATCACCCCATCCTGACTCCCATGAAAACTCCACTGAGTCTACCATGGAAAGTTACATTGCTATACGGTAATAACAAATGCCATTCCTGTTCACTCATGCATAAAATGTTAATCCCATAAACTACAAATTTCACTCAGCAAACCCAAACTCATCACAATTGATCATAAATTGGTCATATCATCTTCAATTCCGTAAGCTCCAAAGGATTTACCTCTCACAAATTGGAAGGTTAATTCCTGCGCAACCTAATTTTCATACTCTTTACAAAAGTGAGCAGTGCTCACCCAAGCATGAATTATTTTCGAACCTTTTGGTGTCATATGAAAGCTGAGTTTATAAGCTTGCTATACATATAAATATTGTCCCCCAGAATCATATATTTTTTTATTCGGCAGCCATTTCAAAAGTGTATAGTTTTGTTCGGGACGCACTGTATTGTAAGGAGCGTTTAGTCTCTGTACCGTATATTCACTCCGTAGCTTTTAACAAAATGTCACCCCTGTCAAAAGTGTAAAATCTTCTACCTTTCACTGGTCTTGCACCTTGTAAGTAAACATCACCATTGTTATGAATTGATCTTGACTATGGAATGTGCCACTCACTCAGTAGCTTTTAACAAAACATACAATAGTTATATATTCAATAGAATTTATTGTGATAAAGCCCGAGGAATAAAGAGCCTTGGCTTCTTGACTACAATGACGCGAAACGTTGTATTTTCTTGACACAATAATATTCTTCTCTTTTTCTTTTTTTTGGACAAAAGTGTGTATGTGTATTGCGATACTTCCTCACAGTCACAACTGTAGTGGAAATAATTACCCATATGTTCATCTGTACTTTAAACGTTAGTCAGACAGTTCACCCCTCCCCTTTTCGACATCTATCGAGCTGCGGTAAATGTTACCGTTGGTATGACCACTTACCACTGTTTTTTCAGCGGTAAAGTTTTATGAAACGGAAAGTTACCGCTGTTTCCAAATTTACCGCTGAAACTGGAATTTACCGCTGAAATGGGACTTACCGCTACGTTAAATGCTTTATGAAACGGGCCCCAGGCCATTTTTACAACCTCCTATATATTGCTTTTCTATTTCATTTTATAATCTAAATTTTAAAAAGGACTTTCGATCAACTAACGTTTACTAGTTCAATGTTTTACAACCAAGACCTATGATTTTTCTATCTAATTCATCTGCTGACATAAATGAGTGCTTTCACAAAACAGAAGGACCTTGGACATCTGGAAATTTAGTCAATTCCGGGTGAGTATATACGTTTATATTGGTCAGCTATATATTTGACCAATCGTAGACCAGACTTAAGATCATGAGACCGAATTATTTTGACTCACAATATTCGAAAAATGGGCGAACCGATCAATAAGTTCAAGGTCAATCGATCATTCAACTCAACCGCTCGTCAAAAGCATCAACAAGTATTCAATCATAAAATCATAAAAATCAACTAGCCAGTCAGTCAGTATAGGTCAAGTAATCAATCAACTCGCTAATGCTATGGTCACATTACCCAAAAGTACCCTGCTCGGCGGCCGAGCGGCGAGTTTTTAACCAATTCTGCCCGGCGGCTGACCGGCCACCGAGCGGCGGCCGCCCAGGCACCGCTCGTTTTTAGGGCATCGCTCGGTCGCCGCTAAGTTTTAGCGCGGAGTTAAAATTTGGGCGGCGCCTGCTCACTTTTCACTCGCCGCCAAAAATACGCTCGGTGCCTGGGCGGTCGCCGCCCGGCACCGACCTAATCGCTGGGCGATGCCTAAATTCCAGCAGCGACCGAGCAGGCTACTGATCGGTCGGTCGCTGCTCTGATTTGTGACCATAGCTTAATAAAGATATCATTCAATATTTCATCAATCACTTACTAATATGATTACTCAACCAGTTCACCAAATAACTATATAATCCTCCGATCAATTAAGCAGCCAATCAACCACAAATCAACCAATCAATCGACAAAACAATCAATTAATCAATTCATCCACTTATCCAGTGAGCAATCGATACATTAATGAATCAGTCAGTCAATAAATCAATCAATTAATCCATCAATCAATCACTTAATCAGTAAGTAGATCATCAACCATCCGATCACTAAAGCAAACAATCCAACTGCCAACTTTACCAACAACACATCAACCAACCAACCAATCGATAAATCATAATAGCCAACCAATCAATTAATCAATCAACTCACCATCAATCAATCAATCAATCAATCATTCCATTAACCCACCAACCATCAATCGATCAAACAAACAACCAACCAGCCAATCAATAAATTAATAATCAATCTATCAATCAACCAATCATCAATCAATCAATAATGTATTAACTAATTCATCAAACATCGAAGTACTTCACAAATCACATTATCAGTCATCTACCCTCGCCAATCGAATCATCTCTAAATATGTAACTCTAAGAGACAAGTTTCATTTGAAAGATCAAGGTTTATCTGCCAACACAATATTAACAAATCTATAGAGAAATCTTTCATGCTAGTACACGTTTCCCAATCAACAAAGATCTTCTGGTTTATCTTTTTTGAATGTACAAATACAATCTCTTCTCTTAATCACGAATAATCACCATCACGAATAATGATGATGATGACAGTAATAATAATAACAATAACAATGATAATGATAATAATTATTGGTCCATGTATAGCGCTCATGTCTGTCAGACTTAACACTCCTAGTGTTCCACAATTCATCCAAGACATAATTAAGTCAAAAAAGATACCCCTTATATTCGTTATGACTACGGTAAACAGTTGAATGAGACTGTATTACACAAATTGCATTACATCAAATAAGACACATTAAATTGAAATCAAATGAATATAATTAGCAAATAATTCCTCGATGAAAATAGTTCTATCAATCGAAAAAGACAGATTTCTTTTAAATATGACAGTCATTCTGCAAAAAGCGTTTCTTTAATACGGCATACTTTTTATTTTGTATCTTCTTTGATTTTGGGATTATCATTTTAGAGCACCATGTGACTTATTTATGGATACTAGGATAGTAAATAGATAAAACATTAATAATAAACACAGCATCAAATTTATTTATTATGAGTCTCTTTCGATATCTAGATAAACAATGGCACGTGAAAATCTACACACTCTTGTGCATCGGTCATTGAAAACTTAGAGCTGTCTGGTGCCCAGTGTAGCGCTGCGCTCGACGACCATGTGACGAAACGGTGTACCATGTTGATGTCGATGTCAGAGGTGACTTGGAAAGATGGCTATGAGTCTATCTAAAAGTTTTAAACTCATCTAGGAGATCGACGTTGAACGTTAAATGCCTACCCTGACTTGAAGAGGAGGATCGCTTTCTGGTCATGATAGAAATAGATGAAATGTTTGGTCTCGTGCGTCACGTAGCTTCCGTAGTTGCGGCCGACGATGCAGTGCCAGGTCGGTTGAAACTTGGCATCGAATTCTTTCTTGATGTGGGAGGCGATGTCCTTCTCGACGCTGAATTTCTGGAAGGCATCCTTGGCTAGCTCGATGGCCTCTTCTTGGAGGTCGTCGTCCATATCAGCGTTCTTGACCACGATTGTCGGCTCTTTGTCCGAATGGCTTGACTTCTTTGCATAACTCATCTGTCGATGGTAAAATGATTAAGTGTTACATTAGTATTGATAAACAGATGATGTTACGATGTCAGCAGTAAATTTTAAAGGTGATCTCGAGTCCGTGTAGGCGTAATACAAAAAGAATATTCTATCATGATCTAGTGAAACTTAAACTTTTGATAACAATAAAAATAATCATCCCCCCCCCCCAAAAAAAAAGAAGAAGAAGATTTTGATATAAATTATTTCAGAGCTAAATTATGAGCATTGAAACATTAACAACAGCAGCAACAACAACAATAACAACGACAGCATCAATATTCGCCCCTACAAATGTAAATAATCAAATGGTCACCATAAGTGCCTATTGTGAGTTGTGTCTATTTGATTTCTAGCAAGTTTACGTTAGTTTCTTTTGAGCCAGTTTCTCCCGAAATCGAATTCTATAATACGACTTCAAGATTTGAGTGACATCTCCAATACGTTTCTAACCGTGTTATCAGACGAGTAAAAAGCATAGCTCATCGTGACGAATCAAATACATTATTTCAAGAAAATTGAGTAGAAATATTAAGATTACGTTCCAAACAATAGTGAGAAATCTTTAACTTACGATGGAATTGGTTGTTGAAGAATAACGAGATGAAATAAGAAGTCAAAAAATGCAGTCGGGAGTGATTCGAAAAGACGGTGTCCTGATTAGTTGAGAGGCGGAGAATGAGCTGAGAGTGCGCCCTTCGTCTCTAATATATCACAGGTTTGGTTCCCTACCCGAGCTCACTGCACCACAACAATACATACATGAAATCCCCGAGAAATGAAAACATTCTGCCGACAACCACGCTCAATCATTGTTTGCCTCTCGTTATCTTCCATGCGGGAACAAATCGAACGATGAGCCCGCCCCTTTCTCATTCATAACTTTTTGTTCCAACTTTGTTCAAACTTCAACCAGTCTGCTTAGGCGTTTGTTTATTTTTATTGTTTTAGGGCGGCTGTATGGATGGATTTTCCTTAAAGGTACTATGTCCCATTTGCAGGCCCAAAAAATGAAAAAGTTAAATTCCAACTGCATTTGAAAGATAATACTAATTTAGAACTTCCCTAAAAAAAGTGGGGCTTGAAAATGTCTTCAAGTGTGAAAATAACGACTTTTAGTTGTCAAATCGACTTTAGGGCTATAGAGCCCAAAAGTAATAGTCTTGATTTTCAGACAATTGTACCGAATGGTCATACGTTTTATGCTGCGCAAAGATTCAATTAGTTTAATCTTGGCCATTACAAGAAGTGGGTTATTGATGTAGACAAATGCTCATGTACCCTTTACAACTCTTTTCATATATGTTATTACCAAAGAAGAAAAAAAGACAGTCAGTCACTCAATAGTGTCTGACAGTGAAGTCTAGCAAGTAAACGGGTTTCCTTGCATAATTTGAATATGAGGACACTGCTAACATTTAAATTTCACAGATAGGACATACATGACATATTCATAATTCCTGCAAAGTTCTACAGAATTTGAGGTTGGCTGCAAAAGGGACATAGTACCTTTAAAGTATACATAGGATGGAGACGAATAAGTTTGTTTATTTTGTTTCTATCTATACTCATTTCTTGCAAGTCATAGCATAATTCGTCGCTGTTTTTACGAAGTGACGGTAGTGAAAAAAAATTGCATTCACTTTGCGTTACGATTTTCCTCACTACCGTCACTTCGTGAAAACAAGGACGAATTATGAGTAATCAATTTTGTTTTTAAAGATTCCTCTCAAAGAGATCAGCTGAACATTAGGACATTTATCAATCTACATAAAACAGTAATAACCTCCTTGTAAATTATGTTCAAATAGGAGACCTATGTTTATGATAATCAATAATCTACATAACAAGAACAAAAACCTTTCATTTTCTTTTCAAGTCATAGTTTACGAAAATTCACGTGCTTGAAGACAACAGGGCCAACATGAAAGACATTCCTCGGGAAATAGGAAACAAAAACGTCACCACACCTATGAATGTAGTCTTTCAAATCCGCCATTCTTCCGTAGCTTGTAACAAAACACAAACACATCTGGGCCCTGTTTCATAAAACTTGTTATCAGTTACAAGTTACAAGCTACTGTTATAAGCTACTGAAATCATGGCATCTGATTGGCTGAAAGCAAATTTGTCATAGAAATTTAGCAGTTGTTATAGATAACAAGTTTTATGAAACGGGCCCCTGGTGTCACCAATGTGAATCGTCGGAAGATACCCTTCAATCGTAGCTTTTAACACAGCAATACCAACGCCATGACTATGAAACCCGTCACTTACTGGTAGCTTTTAACGTCACCCTCTATGAATGAAGAATGAAACAAAACTTGGCTTCTCGACTATATACGCATTTTTCACCAGAAAGAGAGGGTGGGAAACTGAACCGGCATCTCCGTAGCTTATAACAAGCATAGGTCCATACGTGAGAAGGTCTTGTCATATTGTCACACTCTACGCAAGCAGCTCCCACGCATTTAGATATCAAAATTCTGCCAATGTTTACATCGTCAACTTCAATTCCATATATGGCTATATCAACTTAAAATGGCATTTTCTCAATTAGTTCCCCAGCTATTGTATTCGTTTTGTAAGCGCAGCTCAAAACGTGAACACCCCCCCTCCAGAGCCCCTCCCTCTTAAAAACAAAATTAACTTTTTAATTATATTACATGGAACGAAGAAAATTCTCTTCAAAAAGAATTAATGTAATTTTGTTGCATTGATGTGATCCAGCAGTCTTTACTATGCTGAATTTGGCTTATTTCAATTAGGTGAACATCTCTATAATCTTTCAAATCGAATTATCATTTATCAGAACAGGACAGCTCAATAAAATGAAGAGTGTCGTGGTCGAGTTGTTTAAGGCGCTTGACAGTAGATGCGAAGGTCGAGGGTTCGAATACTGGCACGGCACTAATATCCTTTGGCAAGTTATTTTCCTGAACTTGCTACTCTCCACCCAAGTGTTAAATGGGCACCCGGTAGGATGCAAAAGTTCAAGTGGTTGGATGAGCAAGTGTGCGCTTGTAAAATGGCGACTGGCTGGAATGCTCCCAAGGGAGTGGAAGTGTTGCATATAGGATGTGCGGGTATAAGCCTGAATCCGTTAGCCGGGGTAATAATATATCTAAAAAGCGCTTAGGCACAACGTTGTATCGATGTATCGGGCGCTATATAAAAGCCGAATAGTATTATTATTATCATTAAAATATGCCCTTTTTCGGCCCAAATGGTGTACATTATTATTATTATTATTATTATTATTATTATTATTATTATTATTATTATTATTATTATTGGTTTACTAGGTTAATGATATATGTTTATTTTGCAAATGAGTATTATTTTTTTAAACTGGTTTGTATAAACGTTATAAACGATGTAAATGTGTTCATGTTCATTCAGGGCCCCATGGAAGACCACTACTTGTTGGTGAATGGGCTAACCTGTCAAAAGATTAGAAATAAATAAATAAATAAATAAATAAACATCACGAACTAATTTTATCTTGTTCCTTTAAAGAAGGGCTGCACATACCTTTGCTATGTTACCTTGGATATCTTCACTTCCTTCGAACAATTACAGAAGCTAAAGAAATACAATTATTTTCCGGTTCGTATTTCTAGCCATCTCCTTTCAAAACAAGAATCAACCATGGTCCATGAGGTCCACTCTACAATGTATATATTGCCCCCTTGCGTCGAATAATATACATACATGACCTTTCACAAAGCTTGCAAATTGAGAAAGGAAGCATCCCTCGGCCGATGATGTCAATGCCTCTTCTTCACCCTTTGAAAGTTTACCAAGATGCATCTCATTAGCTTGTTTCAATCGTAGAACAAATAATTTACACATGAATCCGATTGTCTCTAATTCACACAGACGATGAAATTGATAGCCACATCCGTTGTCGTGGTAACACGGAAGTTCAATGCGTATGTTCGAAAAAGAAAGTGCTTTATAAGGTTATAGCCCATTTCAAGGCTTTGTCTGTGCATCAAGGTTATCGAAATCTTTATCTTAGTGATAATATCAAATTGAAAGTGAAGGCAACTGGTAAGTACTCGATATTCTCTATTAAGGCCTAATTTGCAATGTGATGACAGGTAAAAGTTAACTAACTTGTAATCGAGGTTTCAATCCCGACGAAACTGGGTCAAGCAAGTTAAATGATTAATCGAGCGCCGCCCGTGATCTACTTCATTCCTTGATAAAGAGAAATATTATTATAATTATGTCATTGAATGAAAGCGACAAAAACATCTCACCATTTCGTGATATGCATCATCTATTTTGTTGCATACTTCCAATATTCTCTAATTAATCTTCTTATTCTTCTCCTCCTCCCCTTCTTTATCATCTTCTTCTGCTGCTTCTTCTTCTTCTTCTTAATCTTCTTCTTCTTCTTCTTCTTCTTTTTCTTTTTCTTCTTCTTCTTCTTCTTCATCTTCTTCTTCTTCTTCTTCTTCTTCTTCTTCTTCTTCTTCTTCTTCTTCTTCTTCTACTTCTTCTTCTTCTTCTTCTTCTCTTCTCCTCTCCTCCTCCTCCACCTTATTTGTCTTCTTCTTCTTCTTTTTAAAAAAAAAATCTTCTTCTTCTTCATCCTCCTTTATTTTGAAGAAAAAATAATTGGATATCCTAACTGATATAAAGACCTACTTTAAAGTGATGAATAAAACAAATTAAAAACGCACAGAGATTGAATTGGCCGCGTATCAGACAGATATCGGTCATTGAATGCACTATAATGGACGGGAGATGGCGACATTCATTTTAGATTGTTCTATAATATTATTGGCAGTCTCCAATACTACCTTATTTCCAAACAGGTGCTAGAGAGCTAACGTGTCTGATGGGAGAATAATGAGGGAAGGATTATATCATTCCAAACCAATCAATATACTTGATGAGCAGCTGTCTGAGAATCGACGTATGGGTTTCTATTGCATAATAAGATAATCCAAATCATTTTATTGCAATCGCATAACTTTCTGATTTCCATTGTATGACATAATACCCGAGACCACGACACCCCTCTACAAATGTAATGGTTAATTCCAGTTATTAATAATTCATATCTATAATGTCTGGTTTTATATTGGTAGATCGATAATTGAGAAGGCAAGATACCTTTCAAACAATTTGTGACAATTTCAGAAGACTAATTCCAAATTCATTAATGATTGATCCTGACTTTTCTCCAATTTAATGATTGAACGATTGCGGGCTCACTACCCATGTGACTAATTGGAATCTTAATTTGAATTATTAATCTTACACTGCGCACCGCACATACGAATGTATAATCATTAATTATATCACAAGTTTCGATTTGCACAATTTTCCTCAATTATTCTCCACTAATGGATACGTAATTTCATATACATGTAGAAATCAAGAACAAAATTGCTAATAATTTATTGGAACAACCGACTTTCTATTCATTGATGACGATAAAGGTACTTCAAGCAGTAATGATTTATGACGTATTCTGCATTGGAACAGGCCAAATTGTGTAGGCAGATGAGGGGTTCATAAATTAGTCACTCATTTTCCCGCCAAGCAAGATGATAGATACACGTCTGGTTGCGTGAAGTCATTCCTTCCGAAAGGTTTTGTCAGTTGCTACTCCTTTCCCTCCAAAATCATGACGAATTCATAGGAGGAAAGGGAAATATCGAACAGTCCCTTCTAAGCATAATGTTATTTCGATGATTAGAGATTGATGTTGGTAATCGTATATTGCTCGAGTATTTAAACGATTAGATTACTGTCTGCATTATTACTGGATATTTGCCAGAGTATTTGCCATTGTGCGTTAGAATGGTAAGCTCGATATGTATCAACTTGCTTTCGGGGAAATGAAGACACCCAAATATAATTTAAAGGGATAAGAAAGTATAATTTAATCAGTGATAAAGTGATCATGTAACAAGAAAGGAAGTTGGAAGGTCGCCGATATTGATCAACGGAATCAATTGATTGACTTTTCAGAGAAATATCCCATTCCGAATGCTCGAAACATCAGTTGAACAATTTTGAAGTTTTATTCCCAGAAATTAGTGGTAGCAAATAAACAGATTTTATTTTTCGCGATGAGATTTAAATTCACTTACTTCGAGTGAAATTTTTGAAAATATACACTATTACACGAAAGAATTGTAAAATCATCCATCGGATGTGGATTCACACGATGCATAACTGGAACAAAACCAAATCAAGTGATTTGATCTTTTTAAAATCCCAAGAGATTTGCTTGAACTTGGAAAGTACTTTTATCCCAATTATCTGGGAAGTGGAAAGTGTATCGCCTGCATTGTGTATACAACATAATATATTGGTCATCCCCTTATCCGATTGAATGAGTTGTCACTTTTCAACTTGCCTTTTCTTTGGCAGGAAAATTGAAACGCATCCAATTGTATCAAATTTACCCAGAAAAACAATTATTCTTCAAAACCATACCTCCTTAGATAATAAAGTTTGTTCTTGATGTTACAATATATTATCAGTGTTTCTGCTTAGCGCCTGGAATGATTAGTGATTAGTCTGTTGTCACGGATCGGGGATCTGTTAGACATGAGCATGGTGAGGGAAATAATTAGGAAAGGGAGTTCAAAGAAAATGAACAAAGAGAAAACAAAAACATAGGGCGAAATAAAGAGAAATAGAAAGAAAGAGGAATATGAAAGGAGAGCGCGCAATGTAGTTTAAAGTCCCACTGTACTACTTGCTCCCTTTATATAGCAAACAATGCCTAATCGGTGACCATTGGTCCCCCATAATCCTCTTTTTCTTATGTTATTTGAGAGCTGATTTGATGAGATAACCACTGTCAGTGACCATGCAGGGTGGTCTAATCCCTCCTGTAAAGTAGTCCAGGTGAGCTTTGAGAAGTAGATGATAAAGAAGTGCTACTGAACTGTTTACAATGCATTACCGTTACTTCTCTTTATTCTTCATATCTCAGTGTCGACTGACTAGTCTAGACCAAGTCAAGTCTGGTAATTTAAGGATCAGCGGTGCTTTGAAGATAATACCTTTTAACTCCTTGACTCGATATCATACCTCATTGAATCATCGCATGTATTGTCATCCTTATCAATTACCACAATCCTATTTTCCCTGCCTCCTCCATTCCCGAGAGGGGTGAGGGGTTTTATCATTCTCCCCTATCCGTGTACTTGGCTACATAGCGATCTATTGCTCATCTATTAGGATTTCATGTGATTAATCTTCCAATAATCTACCAAAATAAGACCACCAATTAGAAAATCAAATTCATGAATCGCTGCAATTTGACGATCTGTATCAGGCGGGTATTGTGGAACAGAGTTGCTCATCATGCATTATCGGATCAACCTGTCTATCTGTCACCGATATTTATCTTTAGTCATTTCTGACATGCCTTATATCTCAGAAAATGTAAAATGTCGGACGACTATTTAAGATTTAAAAGACAAGATAAAAAATGTCCAAGCCAAAAACAAGATAATCAAGAAAAATCACGCCAAGAGAGTGACACATTTCTCTTTTAAACACGAGGTAATTTTCATTGAGGCAAGTTTCCAATAACCCTTTTCTCGGCCACAGAAACGAGTTAATAAGCCTTGAAAAAAAACATGTAAATTCTATTAAAACTAATTTGACATCTGAATTGACATTATTTTTTCATGACGTATTACTAACTGAGGCGATCGAACGAAGATTGTGACGAATACTAATATGGGACTGCATCCATTATCACTTTATCATTTCACAAACATTTTAGTTTAGAATCGGAATTTCAACGCAGGTGATTTTCAAAATTATGCATCATCTTTTAAAATCATACGTCAAAAAACATATCTTTAATGAGATGAAAGGCCTCCAGCATTTAAAGCATTAATATTGAATCTATATTCTCCAGACTCTCTTTGAAACTGTTCACATATCAGCATATTATTTGATTTTAGCATATAAGTAAACTTTGTTTGTCCACATTTTGTTCTCCAATTCTCTTTGCTTCAGTGTTTCAATCCTCCTTCTCTTTCGCTTCTATCTTTCTGTCGACCTATGTATCCGACTTCGTATTTGTATCTCTCTCTCTCTTTTCATCCTGTCTCGCACTAGAATTTAATGTAGTTCTATATCATTAATCCATGTCATACAAGATAATTACATACTAGTCTATGCTTTTATTAAGGACGGTAACGCTTGACTTGCTTAATCTAAACCACATCAGTCATAATATGTTTCAATTGCTTTCTCACAACTTTTTCCCCTAGTGAACCCTTTTCATGAGTAATTCGTGTTTTGTAGGTCGTCTTGGTTAGGCCAATTTTCAGCTTAATAGCGAACCATGACATTTGCTCGTCTTACTAAGCCTTTGTTGTATAAAAGCCTTCATGAAACCACAAACATAAACACCATTCCCATTTAAAGCTTTAGGTTTTAAACCATTCTTTGTAACCGACCCATTTTCTATTACTAGCCGACTAGAGCAAACTTTCACATTATGC
>JAVYIG010015663.1:0-34821 GCA_035222895.1 Strongylocentrotus droebachiensis | reverse complement strand
CTTGTTACTTTACCAAGACTGGGCCAAAATTATTATGATTTTGATGACTCCAGAACCTTGCAGTATACATGCTACATGATCAACTTTTTCTGATCCATTCCACACCTTTTCTTTCACAATGCAATCAGATGACCCGGGGGGGGGGGGGGGGGGGGGGGGGAGCGAGCGTTTCACAAAACTTGTCACCATATCACAGACACTGATAACACGTAGGGCCGTGTATCTCAGATTTAACATTGTTAAACGATCCTTTAATATTACGGGTCACTTTACGTTGCTGTATACTAGATGGCACTTTCATGATTAAAGATTCAAAAGCATCTGTCATTTGTTGTTGTATCACCTGCTGAGAGCCAGGGGAGCGTTTTCACAAAACTTGTCATCAGTGACAAATGACAATTTGTGTTATTATAAGCTACTGAAATACTTTCTTTTGATTGGTTATCAGCAGATTTGTCATTGTCACTGATTTTTGTTATTTGTCATTGAAAAAAGGTTTTGTGAAACGATTCCTGATGCAAATTAGTGCAAACCTCAAATCCAAAATGTGCTCAAATGAACCCAAAGTTACAGTATGTTTATATCAGGTTTGTATTACACAAGCTTAATATTGGATAATGAAAACCTATCTTCATTGATCCTGTAAAAAATACCAACTAACAGGGAATGCTTCTTTCATATGGCCAAATATACAATGTACATGTTATTCAGTAGGCTTGCGGGTGCACCATGTGAGAGAGAGAGAGAGAGAGAGGGTTGAGGAGTCCTGAAATGTACATGTTAGCCCCATCAAAAGCATTATAGAACTCAACTACAGTATATTGCAGTACAGCATATGTGTATTTTGTCTATACTCTATAGTAGTAATATTTTAATTGAAAGAGAGGATACAGATGCACTCATCCAAAACAACACTGAAATCTCACAGTGGCAGCTTGCACTTACTGAATTACAACACAGTAGGTTTAGGGAATTTCCCTATTCTTAACCATCTGATTGCTTATCAATACTGGCATACTAGCTCAGTCAAACAGGACATGAGCTTAAAGGTAAAGACCAGTTATGGTCATGCGATTGCATTGTGAAAGAAACATTGTGGAATCGATCAGAAAGGTTGATCATCTAGCATATAAGTATTGGTGTGTACTGCAAGGTTCTGGAATCATCAAAATGATAAGAAATTTGGCCCAGTCTTTGTAAAGTTACAAGCACTGTACACAAAAAGATGTATATGGGACTACGCACACGTGAGCGACACGTGCGTTTATCTCTCACAGTCCAATAGATAAACTAATTTACCAAATATATCAATTAGTAGGCGGTTTCCCGGCATAATTTTTATCATCATGTATTAGTCAAAACATATTCTTTCACATGATTGGTAATAAAGAGCTTCCATTTCATTTTTTTAAATTGGGGCGTTTCCAATACTGGTCTTTACCTTTAAAGGAAAACTGATGATCAGTTTACAAGTAGCTTTGAAAGGTCTAAAAAAAGGGCAAACATATCATAAGTAGGTCAGGGTATCTGTGTAGTGCTACATACTTTCATTTTCCTCTTTTAATACATTTAAAGCTAATCTTTAGCTCTGGTATGGGCACGGTATGTCAAGAGAACATGACTATAATTCATTCTGGATTGTTTATCCTGCAGTAGATTGATTGTTTGAAGCAGTAAGATAAAAACAACCTCACACAAACTTGCTGGAAATCATCTTCATTAAAAGCCACAACCTTCATTTGCACATACCGGTAGTGACCTGTGTTTAGCAAATGGTGTCATGCAGGCCTAGTTATACATGTACCTTGGTTTCCTTATCTTTCTATGCTCATTACTCATCCCCTATACATTTTCTACTAAAATTGTTCAGCCCATGTCATTTATTTGTTATCTTGAACATTCAGTGTAAGTTTTGTTGGATTCTGTGAGAATTTATTTTCTATCATTACCAGAACTCAAACTTATCTTTAAAATACTATCCTTGGGACATTCCCATTTCTTTCCCTATATTTTGTAGCAGTATCAAGTGACATCTGTAGAAGGCAAATCTAGAATAGTAGAATCAATTGTGAAATATTCACAGAACTTTGAGCGATCTGTCATGATTTTAATAAAGTATTTGGAGACTATTACAAAATGCAACTTTTCTTGTGTCTTCACAATTATGTGTATTTCATAACGATGTTAGAGATTGTGTTTTAATCACAGCTAGGAGTTGGAGCTTCCCCAAAAAATTGAATTTTGTTTTTTATTCCTTTGACTTTTCACAATCAAAGAATACGTTGAAACTGAAAGTCCATTGAATGTCAAAGGCACGAGGGCCAGAGGAAGAAGGATATTCATTGAATAGTCATAAAGTCAATGTTACTATTTTTAAAGTTATTGTTTGTGTTAGACTCTGGTCACACCATGAATGATACTACTGGTATACCAAGATTTTCAATAAAGGTAGGTACATTCTACTATGTGTATATTGTGTATTGTTATCGGCATTAATAGGATTAGACTTGTTTGTGGTAAAATTAGACATAGCATGATGAAGCACAAAGAAAGAGAAAGAGAGAGAGAGAGAGAGAGAGAGAGGGGGGGGGGGGCTGCACAGAAGCCAAGTCCAATTTGGGTTCCATGTTCAAAGTTTAAAGTTATTCTTTATTTTCTTTTCACTCCTTATCAGCTGGCCTACAGAATGCCTGGTAAAGTTTTTTAAAGTTGATTTTATACATTCTAGCAATACATTTAAAAAAGAAATTAAAAAATCACAATTTTTTTGGGTGATCGGCACACTTAAACATTGTGGTTAGTCTGACCTCACAACATAATGATTACATGCACTTTGCATTCAGCACAATCAGTATTAACCACAGGTGAACATGAAAGCATGTCATAAAGCGCTAACAAATGAAGCATGCACCAACTTTGAATGCCTTAATTAGGAAATGGAAGAGTGAAAAGTTGCGTAGTCAAGACAACTCACATGTACTCAACATGGTCTTTAGCATGGGGGTTTCCCCCATTTTGCTGCAGGACATCTTCAGACAGAAATGTCACCCTCAAATATTCTTAAAGCTATTGACATAAGGTCACTCGTCACTAAATGTGTGGAGAAAGGGGAAGTTTGTTCCCTTTTCCATTAATTATTGAACTTTGTTTGAACTCACAAAATATATCATTGATCCTCTCTTATATTTATAAGAAGATAATGTAATTCTAATTTTGATGATCGGATGGCTTAGTATCCATTTTTTGCTTTATTTCTTAGAAATTGTTAGTGTCACCAAATTTATAATGAATAAATATCAGGCTATATTTCCACTGCAATATTAATATCTGTCTAGTAATATCTTGACAATTAACAATAAACATCTATCACTTTTACTGGGAATAATGAAGCAAAATACATTATGGTACAGTGGAAACTTGTCATGACGAGGTCTTTGGGACCAAGGCTATTACCTTGTTATATCAGGGTGAATAAACAAAAGGATATAAAGAGCTGGGATCAGCAAAACCACCTTGTTATAACCTCATTATAAATCTGAGCTCTTTATAATGAGGTTCCACTGTACAGTATACATGGATGAAAAAGTCTAATACAAGTGAGCTCATTTATGTCATGCTTTCAGCAAAGCATATGTTCCTTTAAAACATTTGGATGTTATGGTTACCATGTATTTGTCGATAAATCCACATCTTTAAAAAAAAATTCAATCAGGTATCCGACATATGCCCTGAAAAATGCAGGCTAGATTACACCCTTTTTGTCTTGGCATTTAGAAAATCAAAAACCCTTAATTCCAAATGAATGTTGATTCCTTTCTAAGAGAGAAAGATAAAAGATGAGAAATAAAGAATCTCCCATTTTTTAGATTTTTAATGTACATGTACATTAAAATACAGCTTCCTATCGTCCAACAGTCATAGTAGACCGGACTGTCGATCACAAGGTCCGCATTTTCAGTCCCGCCGTGGCACTTATGTCCTTTGGCAAGACATTGATCTACATTTGCCACACTCAACCCAGGTGATAGGTACCTGGCAGGAATTAATTCCTTGAAATGCTGGAGCGCTGTAATGGCAGCCGTGCTTAAGCCAGGAGTGTCAAGTCTGACAGACATGAGCGCTATACAAGAACCCACTATTACTACTATTATTATAAATATTTTCAATCGCAAGCAGAATTCACTTGATATCAAAAGCATATTTGACTGTATACATACTGACAAATAATTCTGCATAACATCCTTTTACTGACAGCTATATAATACTCACCTGTGCCTCTGTAAGAGATACATTATCAACTGGGCAGCGTAAACCAGCATTCCTATGGGAGAGAGAGACAAACTATATATCAAACTATATATCATAAACAAGAGTGATTGACAAGTATGTATAAATCATAATGCTATGTATAATGACAATACAGATTGTGAGAATGATGATGACGGTGATGATGATGATGATGACGACGACGACGACGATGATTGATTTTTTTTTTTTAATTTGAAAATTAAATAAAGAACCAACAAAATATTCATAATAACTAATACAATAATAATAATAATAATATTAATACTAACAATGACATCAAGAAAACAACAATAATATTATTCATACACATACATGTACAGTACATGTACTTACCTCACAAAATAATTTGGCAAGTACTTATCTCTCTATACAGTGTACCAGCGCTCAAAATACACGGGGGCGGTGGGCGATTCGCCCCCGTGAGCTGGATAATCGCCCCCGTCAGGTTGCTCACGGGGGCGATTGCAAAATTCAAAATCGCCCCCGTGGAATTATAAAATAAAGATTATCTTTTCTGTTATAACTTTAACACAATATTGAGTTTCAATTTACAAACCTTAAACCAATGAAATGGGACTTAGATTAGCGTGCAAGATTTCTCGTTCTATGAGTAGGCCTATTATTACCGATTCAGCTCGCAGTGCAGTGCCGCCGTCAGCAGTGGTTATAGGCCTACTAGCTGTGCCGTTAGTAAGGCCTAAAAAAAAAAATTGATGACTTGGCGTAACCCGCCCGACCCTATTTTTATCGCCGACCCTACGCTTTTTTATTTTTTTGTTGTTGTTTTTTTTGTATTTTTTTTTTTTTTTTTGTATTTTTTTTTTTTTTAAATGTTAGTCAATACATTGTGAAAATACTAATATTTGTGAACAGCCCCTTCTAAACCTACATATTCACCTGTTTATCCTGTTGAAGACAGTGTCTGAGATATCTCAGACTGGGGTCTGTTGGAAACCTATTAATGCGTTCGTATGTTTGCATTTTATGTGCATGAGGTTGTATGTACATGTACATGTATGTATGCAGGGGGGGGGGGGGGGGCAGGTGTATGTATGCATCCCCCAGGTCCCAAGGTGATCAAGATTTCAACAATTTCTTGCTCACTTTGCTCACACAGTGTGTGTGTCCATATATGTGTGTGTCCATATGTGTGTGTGTGCGTGGAGTTATTTGAACATATTGTGGTCTACCCCTCTCATCAGATCATCCCCAAGGTCTGAGGACCTATCTACGCCACTGTATGTATGTATGTGTATGAATGGCTAATTTCATGTATGCAAATATAAGCAACAACAACAACAACCAACAAAAAAAAAAAAAAAAAAAAAAAAAAAGAAAATCGCCCTACCTACCCTAATTTTCAGTGACCCGTTACGCCAAGTCATCAATTTTTTTTTTTAGGCCTAACGGTACGTGTGGACGCTGCCGCGCCATGTCTGCTGGAGCTATGGAGGCGATCGCGCAAGGGCAGAAACCCCGGCCCCCCCACTCAGGGGTCAGAATGACCGCATGCGTGTTGCCAAAATGTCCGGTAAAGGGGTACTTTTCGTGCGACAAAGTCCGGCCCGAGAATTGTAAAAAAAAAGGGGTGTATTTGACTTTTCACCCGGAGATTTCTTTAAAAAGGGGGTGTTTTTTCTTTTTTTCTCTCATCTCCTTGGACTCCTGAGAAATTATTCCGAATATAGGGGGGTACATTGAGCATTTTTCCTGATTTAGGGGGGTCTCCAAGGCAGGAAAAGCCCGCTAAAAGCCCGCGAAAGGGGGGTTCGAAAATGTTGGCAGTCCTCAGATAGGAGGTGCTTTCAAAAAGAGGGAACGAGCATAATTATGCGTACCCTAAATAACACTGAGTGGGGGGGGGGGGGGCGGGGCAGAAACATGGTCATGGAGAAGTTTTACGTTGTGAAAAGCGTAAACCCGCTGAAATCTGGTGATTTCAAATGACCAGCAAATAATGAACCTCGACCAGTAAATCAATATAAGGGACTTTTAGATTTGCACGATGAGAACGTGGACTGCAACGTGTGACCTCCTTTTAAGGCACTGCCAGTGCTTAAAAGGACGTCACATGCCCGGTCACATGTGACTGCCAGTGCCTTAAAAGGACGTAACACGTCCACGTCCACGCAAATCTAAAAGTCCCTATTGAGAAGAAGAGAAAGACCAAGATGTCGTGGAATGATATGGTAACATGGGCAGATCTACGGGGGGGGGTTAAGAAGAGGAAGACCAAGATGTCGTGGAATGATATGGTAACATGGGCAGATCTACGGGGGGGGGGGGGGGGGGTTAAGAAGAGGAAGACCAAGATGTCGTGGAATGATATGGTAACATGGGCAGATCTACGGGGGGGGGGGGGGGGGGGTTAGGGGGTTGAACCCCCTCCTTCCCCCTCCCCGGCCCCCTGAAAATGTGATGTGCATAGAAAAACGCCATTATGTGTCCAGATCGACCCACACAGTAAGATGTTAGTAGATGCAAGGAAAACAATACGGGGGTTCAAAATAGCAACAACAACAAAAAAATCACCTCGCCGCTATGCGGCTCGTGGATGATGCTTCGCATGTAAGTAGATGCCAGGAAAACATCACTTACGGGGGTCCAAAATCAGGGGCGGATCCAGCCGGCGGCAGGAGGGGGGGGGGGGGGGGGGGCAAATCTTGAGAAAATATTTATCGGCGAATCAGCCAGCCGGCGATCGGCGAATGAGCGGAGGGGGGGGGGGGGGGGGGGGGCTGGATAAATGCACATATATTTGTTTTGGGGGTCCAGTTTTTTTGGAACATTTTTGCGCCGACTCAGCCGGCCGTTGAATATTAAAGCGGGGGGGGGGGGGGGGGGATGCTTTTTCAGGGGGGGGGGGGGAGGTGAAGCGCCGTTTTAGCATGACTTTCTTTTTAACTCTTGGCTTTCACCTATCTCAGATAACCCTAAGTTTTTGGTCGCTGCTGTATATGTAGTTGATAATGCATGATTAAAATGAAGAGAGAGAGAGAGAGAGAGAGAGAACCACCATCATTTTGCAATGGTTCAGGGTTTGTGTAATGTACATTTGAAACCGTTTCTTAGCGTCTCAACCCTAAAAAAATAACGAAACTATTTTTGAGGAAAAGCATTATACTGAACTGAATAAAGAATAATAGCTTTATATTGGCTCATACTACTATTGATACGGGCTAAAGACAATGTGGTATTTGTATAGAGGTATTCTAAAATGACATTCTGATAATCAACATTTTGTTCTGGTATCATAATGTATATACGCATAATACAACTGATCTTTATGATTTCTTAACGTGAATAGCTTCTTCTCCCCCTGCAAACAAAAAAGAAAACAAGGTTTTTTAATAAAAGGATCATGCGACAAATAATCATTGTGATTCAAATTGATGCAAGGATTTTTTTTTGAATAAGCAATGCTTTTCACCAGAATCTTCTTTGTAAAAACGACTTTTACAAATCTCAGCCATGCAATTCTGCCACTGTGTTGTAAGATCACTTTCAGATTAGGAGAAGTGTATTCTTTGATGAGTATTTTACATTGAATGGAACGTCTCAACTCAGTAAGCATGGCTGAGATTTGTAAAAGTTGTTTTTAAAAAGAAGATTCGGGTGAATAGCAGTGCTTATTCAAACAAATATTCGCATCAATTTGAATCACAATCATTATTTGTCGCTTAATCCCTTTTAATGGCCTTGTTTTCTTTCTCGTTTGCAAGGGGAGAAGAAGATATGTCACGTTAAAGACATCATAAAGATTAGTGTTGTATGCGTATATATTATATACACAGGCCCCGCGGAACGTTTATCAAAGTGGGGGCTAAAGTATTTACGGTCAGGTAGAGGGTAGCGAGCGTAAATTGGTGTGGGGGGGGGGGGGGGGTTCAGGGGTTTTAGGCATTTAATTACGGTCAGAGAAGCACAAATATTTTGATGCCGCATTTGTGTCACTGGCAGGTCAGGGGGGGGGGGCGTTTTTTTTTTTATTTTTTAAGGTAAAATTTACGTTACTATCATATTTTTTTACCGGTTTGGAGGCTAGGGGGGGGGGGGGGGCGGTAGAATCGGCCCGTGGATCCGCGCCTGTCCAAAATAGCACACACACACAATCGCCTCGCCGCTACGCGGCTCAGTAAAGAAAGAATGTAAAGGTTGCTCCCAATAATGAGGAGGAAATAATGTGCAGAACGGGAAGAAATGGAGAGAATGTCATCACGGGATGAAAGTCAGTAACAGCTATGTAGCTTGTAAATTTGTAAGAGGGAAAATGCTGATTAAAATGATAATGATGAAATAGCAAATAATTGAGGAGTATCATAGATACCAATTCAATGGATATTTGTATAAAAAAGAGCCCCCGTCAGTACTAAAAGAGGTGTGAGTACAAAAAATTAATTTGAGCCCTGTTCTATATGCTTTTAATTTTGTAGAGTATTCATTATTATTTTCATAGACTGTCTTTCCAGGCTTTTATATACCTATCTTGTAATTTGTCCTATTGATAGAAAATGTATTATGGTTTTGCCAGATGCGAGAGAAACCTCATGAGTTTTAAAAGGATTTCATGTTTTTGCAATATTTGATGTCAATGATTTTGCCCTCAACGTAAGCTTGCTAAACAAAGCTCTTTTCGGAGGAGTTTATCATCGTGATGCCAGCAGCCAACAGCATATTTTAATGTTGTTAGTGCGAGGGCGAATCGTTCAGTTTCCGCTATAATAGTGCTACTCATCGCTGATCTGTTAGTGCCAATGAGAGCTTTAAAAAAAAAATCGGTTGTAGGGAGTCAGGTAGGAATGTTTTGTAGCATTTCTTTAATTCTTTCGTATCCTTTATCAAGTATTCAAGCCCTCATATTTCGGAATTATAAAGAAGGATTGGTTTTATACAGGTATCGGAAAAGGTTTTGCCCCTGCACCCTATCCGTTAAGATAGAAGTGGTTCCCAAGACAACCTTTTGTTGTATACAGTTGGAGAGAGTGTGAGTTTTATGTTTAGATGAAAGCTTCTAAGAACCACTCCCGTGGACCTTTTATTATTTACAACATTTCTTGCTGTCTGCTGCCTCGAGATCACTGGGGCGAAGAAAGGTAACAATGTATACCAAGGATCCCTAGGATTTATCCTTTTTGAATCCATTGAATGTTGTGTCATGCAGTATTCAGGTATTGTGTTCTGCTACCTAATCCGAAGTCCGAAGGTACGTTGTGCTCTTTAAAAAGAGAACACAATAAGGGGCAGTGAATTTTCGATACCAAGGGATGGATTAGAGTTTATTTCTAAAAAAAGAAATGAAAAGGCTGTCTGACTTTCAATCCATTACACTGCTCCCATTGTGTGCTCTTTTCAAAGACCACAAAAAGCCCTCAGATTAAACATTCCATATCTCTTGAAGAGAGAAAGAGGTTATTCCTAAAATGAAATGAAAGGGCTATATATGGTGACTAATTGGTGCAGTCGTGAGCGAGGCAAATTCGTAAAAAGAAATGACAAAAATACTGAAACATTATTTACATTTTTTAATATATATCTATTTGACTTTCAAGAGCCTTGTTTTCTTTCTCGTTTGCAAGGGGAGAAGAAAATATGTCACGTTAAAGACATCATAGAGATCAGTGTTGTATGCGTATATATTATATACACAGGCCCCGCGGAACGTTTATCAAAGGGGGCTAAAGTATTTACGATCAGGTAGTGGGTAGCGAGCGTAAATTGGTGTGGGGGGGGGGGTTCAGGGGTTTTAGGCATTTAATTACGGTCAGAGAAGCACAAATATTTTGATGCCGCATTTGTGTCACTGGCAGGTCAGGGGGGGGGGCGTTTTTTTTTTTTTTTTTTTAAGGTAAAATTTACGTTACTATCCTATTTTTTTTACCGGTTTGGGAGGCTAGGGAGGGGGGGGGGCGGGCCGGTAGAATCGGCCCGTGGATCCGCGCCTGTCCAAAATAGCACACACACAAATCGCCTCGCCGCTACGCGGCTCAGTAAAGAAAGAATGTAAAGGTTGCTCCCAATAATGAGGAGGAAATAATGTGCAGAACGGGAAGAAATCGAGAGAATGTCATCACGGGATGAAAGTCAGTAACAGGATATTTGTATAAAAAAGAGCCCCCGTCAGTACTAAAAGAGCCCCCGTGAGAAGGCTCACTGGGGCTCTTTTTGGGGGGGAAGAGCCCCCGTGGACATAAAATTAATTTGAGCCCTGCAGTGTACTATCTTTTGGTTATTTTGTAACCAGCATTTTCCCCCCTATCAATGTATTTGCATCTGTCCTCATATTACATGTACACATATGCTCGTTTCTGGTAACTGTAAAATGATATTGTAAGGTAAGCTTTATCAGCTGTGATCTAACTTTATTTTGTAAACAAATTAATATTTTGATTGACAGGCTGTCCGCAGTGCCTCTAATTTGATTTTGCGATAACAAACATTTTCAATGCATCATAGCAACTTTAGCAAGTCGTCTAGCTTACAGAGCTGCAGTATAGCATGAGAACTTAAGAAGTATGGGGAAATTCCCTTCAAAGTTACTTGAAGATTTAAGAAGTTAACAATGCAATAATGCTACTGTATTTAGCTGTAGTATAGCATGAGATTGAGAAGATAAGGGAAATTCCCTTCAGTTGCTCGCTTACTCAAAGCAGGGCAAGGAGATAATGTCATGAAAGACAATAAAATGACTATTGTTGGAACAACACACTGTTCATAGTATAGAAATTGATTTTCTTGGAATATATATGTTTTGAAATTCAATTAGCATATTCTTCTCATTCCAATATGGTGAATAATCAGGGCGTTTAGACAGATGCACAATTTTTTTCATCTGAAACTATTACCTTAAAAAGAAATTAATTGTTAACGTTTCAAATCCATATTAATCACAATACGGGAGTAAATTACTTTGTTCCTACATATGTATTATCTGTGATGAGCTAGAAAATTAAAAAAGGAAATTCCCTGAATGTACTTGTACAACTTCAAGCACAAAGCAAAAGAACATTAGTGATTAGTATGGTTTGTCATGAATAGAATAGAAACAAAACTTCATGTAATTATCTCAGACATTTCCACAAAGAACCCTCACATGTTAATGTGTGAGGCAATTAGGATCCTTAATTAATGTTGTTAAAGGTAAAGACCAGTTTTGGAAACGCCCCTCTCTCAAAAAATGAAATGGAAGCTCTTATTACCAATCATGTTTGACTAATACGTGATGATACACATTTTGCCGAGAAACCGCCTACTACATGTAATTGATATATTTGGTAAATTATTATATCTATTTGGACCTGATATATATCGCGCAAGTGTTGTGTAGTCCCATATACATCTTTCTGTGTACAGTGCTTGTAACTTTACCAAGACTGGGCCAAATTTTTTATCATTTTGATGATTCCAGAACCTTGTAGTACACACCAATACTTACATATGCTAGATGATCATCCTTTTCTGATTGATTCCACAACGTTTCTTTCACAATGCAATCGCATGACCATAACTGGTCTTGATCTTTAAAGGTACTGTGTCCCATTTGCAGGCCAAAAAATGAAAAGGTTAAATTCCAATGGCATTTGAAAGGTACATGTAATACTAATTTAGAACTTCCCTAAAAAAGGTGGGGCTTGAAAATGTCTTCAAGTGGGAAAATAACGACTATTAGTTGTCAAATCCACTTAGGAGCTATAGAGCCAATAAGTAATAGTCTTGTTTTTCAGACCATTGTACCGAATGGTCATAGGTTTTATGCTGCGCAAAGATTCAATCAATTTAATTTTGGCCATCACAAGAAGTGGGTTATTGATGTAGACAAATGCTCATGTACCCTTTACAGCTCATTTTATATTACCAAAGAAGAAAAAAAGCTAGTCAGTCACTCAATAGTGTCAGTGAAGTCTAGCAAGTAAACGGGTTTTCTTGCATAATTTGAATATTAGGACACTGCTAACGTTTAAATTTCACAGATAGGACATACATGACATATTCATAATTCCTGCAAAGTTCTACAGAATTAGAGGTTGGCTGCAAAAGGGACATAGTACCTTTCACAGGCAAGGTGACATGTCCAACCAACTTTAGGGGGGGGGGGCACTCCAATACTGCACATGTAGAGTAAGCCAATCAATTACCAATCACAAGGCTTTTTGATGTGTGCTAAATGAAGTTTGGAATGAGGAAATACAGAAGCTTAAATTCAAATAAAGTTCCAGCTCATTACTTTGCTACCTAAAGGGCTGTTAAATGCCAACATTCAACGCTTTCACTTCCTTTCAAACTAGTGTAAACGGTCCATTAATGAACAATATTAGTTTCTGTTTGAATGTGTGCTGTCATATTTTTCCACAGAAAATCCTCTCTTTTAGATACCAGCCTTTAACTGTTCACAGCTCCTGTCAAACGAGAGCAGACTGGGCATTCTTAAGCCCATGGATTAAACATCTAATAGTGCTTGATTTTGAGTGAGCTCTTTTAGAATATTCCAGAGAAAAATTGAGATCTCCTATTACTGAATCTTTTTTTTGTAAGGGGGGGGGGGGGGGGGGGGGTTGGCTACCAAATATCACCAATAGGGGAAAAGGATACAGTGTAGATTACTAAGGACATCTTAGGTGCACACACGTACCATGCTTGTACTGATGGATGATTTATTTGTGTAGCCTACATAGACATGTACCAGCAAAAAATACTGGCAGTGGTCTAGCAGAAAATAAACACTGTGCTTCCAAAGACTGTGTTTTAGTGAACCGGCTTCCTTGTATGCACTACGTGTTTATGGCAATGAAACAAACAAAAAACAAACAAACAACAAGTTTTTGTTATAAGCTAGTGAAATCCTTGCTTCTGATTAGTTATCAGCAGATTTATCGGGGGGGGGGGGGGCACGTGCCCCCCAAAAATGTCCAAGATCGGTTGAACTTTTTTAGACCCCTCCCCACTACGTCGATCGATTACATGTACATGTATGTGCCCCCCCCCCCCCCCCTCCCCAAAACACGGACTACGGCCCTGCTCAGCGCGAACAAAAATAGCGTTTACAGTATACCTGTATGCTATTGTGAACGTTATAGATATGTGAAATAAAGTCCCCTGAAAGCATTAAAAAGAAGAAAAAAACAAATCAACGAATATAACAAACCTGAGACAAGTTTTGATGCATTCTGAACAGAAGCGATGTCCACACTCTGTCTGAACAGGGTCTCTGAGGCACATCAAACAGATCGGACATTCATACTTTGGATCTAGAGTGGGTTCAAAATGATAGTCATACCCACTAGGGAGGGGCGAATCCGCACCCCTATTGGGGCTCCTTAATAGAGGCATCGGCCCCGTCACTTGACACTGGTTACCGTCAGGGTTAAAGGTCATACCGACGTGACCTTGGATCGTTGCCGGGATGTGACCAAAGTTCCTGTAGTAAGCTTCAGGGATTGGGGGCGGTCCCGTCGGTTGCTGGATGTCATGACGACCCCCAGTTGGTGAGCTATAGCCACGTTGAATCCCTCGTAGTTCATTAACGTTCGGTGACTGAGGACGACCTACGTACCTTGGATCCAGGCCGGGATCACTATTACAGGGATATTGGCCACTCATGATGTTCCTTTCATTCTCACTGGGAAGGACATGGTGGGTGGAGCCTCTAGGTGATGGAAAAAAGTAGACATGGAAAATGAAGAGAGAAAATTACTATTTTATTCAACTGAGCTTTGTATTTGACTTTGAAAGCAAAACAAAAATATACATGTATACAGTCAAACCTGCTTTAGTGACCACCTGTCTACAAGAACACCTGTCTACAACAAGCACAATTTTTGTTTCCCTTGAAAATGGTTTCTCATTGAAACATGTACTAAAGGAACTTGTCTACAAAGACCACTTTTTGTGTTTCCCTTGGGTGGTCGCTATGGACAGGTTTGACTGTATACATGTATGCATGTTAGTTTTCAAAAGGAATCATACAAAAGGCTGCCTGTAGTTATTCAATATCAAGTTGAATTGATTCATGAATTTTAATTCAGATTTTATGTTGAAAATGAAGAAGATGGGGTTCACTATGAAATAAAATTTGTTATATACCTCACTTAAGTAATCCAGCCATCTGATTGGTCGAAATTGCATTCATAAACTTCAACTGTTCCTGTAAAATTCCCGGTAACCATGCATAAAACATTTAATATTTTTAATAACCATGGTTATTAAAAAAATAGTTCAGTCTCCATGGTTACCCCATAGGTTTACATGTTAAAAAATGGTTTGAGCGATCGAGGATACCGTATGTGTGCGAATAATTGGTCGGTAATTTCAATACAATTGAATCTCGATCGATCTTACCGACAATTTTATCTTGCATTGTTGACATGAAGACGAAAATAAACTTCCAAAAACAAAAAAACAACATCTGCCGATAGATCTTGATCTAAGTTCGTGCCAATATGCATTGCAAAAGTAAAAGAAGGGTGCTTTTGCGAAGCATTCATCACGCCGAAGCCGGTTTCAATCCATTTTAATGTATATATTGTACAAAACTGCCGAACATTTAACAGTGCGCGATGGCCGAGTGGTGTAAGGCGTTGGTTTAAGATGCATCACTCATTGTACGCAAGAGTTCGACTCTCACCTTCGACAAAAAAAAAAAGTATTTTTTATTTTTTATTTTTTAGTCTATTTTTTTTCGGCATATAAAAGTATTAATGACTGCTTTAATATTCGAAAAATAGTTGTTTTTATACGCTCTCGGGAAGGTTACAATTGGGCTATTCCCCTCGGCACGCCTCGGGTAATAGCACAATTCTAACCTTCCCTTGAGCTTATAATAAGCAAATATTAATCGACTACGAGGGTAATGGTACAAACTATCATCGCCGAGGTGATCTCGGGGCTACTATCTTCCCGAGCCGCAAGGCGAGGGAAGATGGTAGCCCCGAGATCACCGAGGCGATGATAGTTTGTATCCATTGCCCAAGTAAAGGAGGTTAATATTTGTTTTATATCCCACATCGGCAATAAGGTCTATTTAAAGTGAATTTTACATAATAATAAGAACTGATTCTGCAGACAGTTTAGCTTCAGCTAGATTTTACAAAGCGCAACATGCATACATGTAATACAGTTGATGCGCGCTCATTTGACATTGACATTGACTTTGACATTTCGCGTAACCTACTTTGCTATGCGTATTCAATGGGCAAGGGTGGGCAAGTGGGGTAGCAGCAAAAAATTACTTTACAAAAGTACTATCTCGACCTGAGATCGAAAGATAGTACTTGTCTATACCTTTTTCGTGCTCTGTACAATCGCAATGCAAACAACTATACATGAGGGATATAAAAACAACTATTTCTCTCAAAGCAGTCAACGTAGCTTTTTGGGTGCAACAAATTCAAGATTCAAGATTCAAGATTCAATACTATAATATTTCATCAATGTACACAAATGCTACTTGGTCAATTTCAACAAGAAAAAAATAGAAATCGAATTTCAGATCTCTCTTCCACATATTACAGAGGCACATTGTGCTACAATCGTTATATCCTCATCATCTTGATTTCCTCAGCTTCTTCTGTTTCATTGCAAAACAAAGAATTTGAATAATAACATTAAACAAACACAAACAAACAAACAAAGCAACAACAAAAAACAAAACAAATAAACACATCGGCCTATCAATCTTAGGAAGAAAAAACATAACATTAACCAAAACAAATGAGTCTGAATCCTTATAAAAAAAAAACATGTAGTACAATAATTATACATCACTAGAAAAGAGGCTAAAACAATTGTTTTGAACAATATAGCATCAACACAGTTACAAAGAATGTAGAAAGAACTAAAAATCAGGTAAAAAAAATAATTTTACCAGAAGAGCAAAGTTTGTGTATCCTGCAATAAATCCACTTTATTTCAGAAATACTGTATTTATAATACAAGTACCTTTTAAGAAGCTTATCGTATCGTGCCTTGTATACATTTCAATAATGCAGGTGTCAATTGTATGACCCACCCTATGGACCCCGGGGAAGGTGCGTCATGGTTGGGTCATTTACCATCAAGGTGTGACTCAGGGTACCGTCATTTTACTCCTATGGTCAGTCACAATATTGACGGTGGGGTGTGTCGATGTCAGTCACTTTACATAGGTGCGTCACTGAATAAAGTACAGTGTATTCAAATGACAGTCAAAATCAACAACTGGTGCGTCATAATTTTGACCGAGGTACCGTCATTGGTAGCCTGAAGTTCGTCATAGTTTTGCCGCATATGTGCGTCATGGTATAGTAAAACCCGACGCACATTAGACAAGTGACGCACCATCCCCGGGGTTCATGGGGTGGGTCATACAATTGACAGGTGCATAATACACAAGCAAGCAGTCCATTCCTCAGTGTAGCATGCATGTAGATTAACAACAAATAATCCCTATTGATTTTGAGTCCTATTCAACTTGCCAAGCCTTCTGGAAAACAGGCTGACCTGGTCCTGGTAATCATAACAACTGCGAGGCCGAGGCCCTGTGTTTGTTGAAAAGATCTGCTCTGCTCAGCGATCCCTGGTAGGGTAATTCAGGTTTATGAGATAGCAGGGTTTAAATGAATAAACAAAATCAATTGCAATACACACTGAGCTGCCCAAAATGAGGAATTGGGAAAATAAGGGGAAATCCCTTTTCTGAAGGAGGCGCGCGCGCGCTCGATTCATACGTACATGTACATCGCATGTAGATCAACGACTACTTACTAGCTCTAGGCATTTTCAGAAATTGTAGGGCCTATAAAGAAAATGATTTTACTTCTATATGCAGGAAAGTATCACATAAAATGTAACATTTATCCGTGGAATCAATCACGAAAATCAAGCCAAACCAATTAACGTAGAAATATTAAGGACTGCTTTTGCGAATTTTACATCATTCGTTCAACTTCCTCTTCCAATTCGCCGAAATTCACATGCATCCGTGTAGCTATAACGTACAGCTGAGCCGTACCTCGCCGACAGATGTGGCGCAAAGCCTGTAGGCTGTAGCAACGTTTGTTGTATGACATGACTGGCGCCGACGTGGACAAACATAATTTATAAAAAATACCACCACCAATATCTGAATGCCACTTCACTGAGTGTATTTCAATGCACGAGACATATGGAAAATGATTCTCTGACTTACCTTAGAGATAATTTCGTTGAGTACAATTTGTACTCATCCTGGCCCACTCGGTCTATCGAGAGACATCGCACGACAAAAGTTTACACTGCAACCAGCAATACCATGTATTATGCATATTCGTACTCTGCGCGCGCGCCACGTTAATTTGCGGACTCGACGGTGCGCGCTCGACTGGTTTATATGTTGTTGTTGTTTGGTATTATCGGCGTTTCATTCTTTTTTAGAATATTTACGCCTTTCACTTTATTTCTTTTTTCTTCTATTTTTTGGTACTGTTTGTAAATTCATACTCTTCTCTTTTTTTTTGGGATAATATAATCTCAGATCTACTGGTCCATGAAAACCCCTCACCGCAATTCGAGTCATGATCTTTATATCGTACAATTTTAAAAAATTATAGAATTGGGCGCAGGAAAAGCTATCTGCACACTTGACTCGGTTGACTAAAAACAATTATTATTTGTATATATAGAATGACAAAATAAAATAAATTAGAGAGAAACAAAAAAGGGAGAACAAAGCAAAAATGTCATACTTAAATTGAAGAGTGATGGCCCCTAATTACTGGTCTAGTATTTGGGGGCCATGTTGTAGAGTTACTTGAACTGGGGGTTTAAACTGAAAAATGACTTTCACTGGCGGATTCAGGGGCACAGGGGGCACGTGCCCCCCCCCCCCCCCCCCCCTCCGTAAAAAGGGGGAAGTGGGAAATAAAAAGGTTTAAAAAAAAGAGAAAAGGGAGGGGGAAAGAAAAAAGGAGGGGGAAAAAGAAAGAAAAGGGAAGAGAGATAGAAGAAGAAAAGATGGAGGAGAGCCAGCCCCACTCAGTGTTATTTAAGGTACGCATATGCGTGTTTCCAGCACCACCCCCCCCCCCCCCCCCTATCAGCAAAATTTGTGTGTGTAAACTACGGGCAGACCTTTTTTTCTTTGTTACGAACCGGAGTTTTTGGGAACACGCATGCGGTCCCTTCGCAGGCGCGGATCCACCCCCCTAGCCTCCCAAAACGGTAAAAAAAATAGGATAGTAACGTAAATTTTACCTTTTTTAAAACAACTTAAACAAAAGCAGGCCCCACTGACCCCCCCCCCCCAAAAGACAAATATTTTTAAAATGTGCCGCCCCCCCCGAAAGAAATTAGTTTTCCTCCTCTCCAGCACCCCCACCCCCCCCCCCCCCGCTTTTTCACCGGCCGGCTGAAACGGCGCAAAAAATTTTCCACAAAAACTGGACTCCCCACCCCCCCCCCCCCCCCCCCCCCCCTCCCCTACTTACCAATGCCATTACATTGGACATTTCAGACGAACTGGTTTTACCGTGTTGTTGCCAATGGCAAAATTAAATTAGTAAAAGTGCCATTTTATACCTTTATTTACTATTTAAGATTTCCAACTGGTTTGAAGTTATGCCAAATGGTTCAACTGAACTTTCTAGAAATGTGATTTTCTCTTTGAAATTCAGATACCGTCCGCCAAATGACTTTTTGGTTTCCTCTCTTCAAATTGATTTTAATCACTCATGCGTGAAATATGCATCGTTTGAGTTGCATCAAATGAAAGGGGGATCTAAGCTTTACAAAATAATATGTGTCATTTATTAATCATGATTGTGATTAAGTTATGATAAGACATCGATTATTCTCGGTTTCGTTTTTTTCTGGCACGCACTGTATAACAAATTATGTTCTCCACACTTTCAGCAATGAGATGATAAGTTAATATCCCATCTACTATCTTTGGGCGGTGGTGCGTTTTACAGAGTGGAGGGAGGGGGCAACAAAAAGGAGCACTCTGGAAAAAGGGGCACCTCCATAGTCCTATAAAGGGAAACGCCAAAGTGAAACTATGCCATTTGTAGACATTGGTATATACCCCTACATTGTGATTACATTATCAGGGATGATTTCAATGTTTGTTTCTCTCTTTATATGGTCCAAGATATTCGTACTTTGCAGTTGGGTGTGATGGTCTGAATACATTTATTTGCGAGCGATCAAAAATTAAGATTTATGAGGTCGCAGTGCGAAAAACTATACATCTTATAAAGATGGGGTAAAAAACACAATTTCTGATGGGGTTTTAAGCACAATTTAATCATGAAAGAGTGAAAAGATATTTAATGAGAAACATAATCATATCAACTTTAAATGCGAGCGAGATTTGGGCGAAATTAATGATGAAAATATTGCTATTAGTTGCTTAAAATTATGAGCACATTTTATGGTGAAAGGAAAATGGGGCACATATCCAAAGGGAAAATGACACTCATTAAAAAACAAAAGGAGCACGTGTCAAAGTAAAAGAGGGGAATTATCAAAGGTGAAAATGAGGCACCTCTCGCACCTGATAAGGGGCACTCACCAAATATGAAAAAAGGCAATCATTGTGAGAACGGAAAGGGTCACTTATTATAAAGTAAAATGGCAATTATTATCAGAAGCCGGGCAAGAAAAAGGACAAGGGGGCACGTGTCAAAATAACAAGGGCGCTTATCAGGCACTTATAAGAGATGAATGGCCACTTATCACAGGTGGTAAGTGGCACTTATCACAGGTGGTAAGTGGCACTTATTACAAAGGAAAATTGGCACTTGTTGTAGGAAAAGAGGCAGCTCTGTACTATACATGCACCAGGCGCGTACGCAGGGGGGGGGGGGGGGGGGGGGGGGGAGGGGGTTTGGGGTTAAACCCCCCTTCAGTTTTTTGTATGTGTATGTTTTTTTGGAAACCCCCCCCCCCCTTTTGAGTTTTTTTTTATATTAAAAAAAAAAAAAATTATGCCACTGGCTGACCACAAAAAGGTGACCTTACCCCCCCCCCCCCCCTGCCCCCCGCCCCCCCCCCCCCTCCAACGGAACAAAATGTCAAATTTTCAAATTTCGAGACTAAAAAAAAAAAAAAAAAAAAGTGTCCTCTTACTGAATTTGGAGTAATTTACAAAACGATGACAATGAATTTTTTCTAGAACTATACTGTATATCGTAGTCAAAAATTTTCATTTTCATTTATTAGCCCCTGAAGCTGAAGAGTGCAGTATAGTAAGCAAATATTAATCGACTACGAGGGTAATGGTATAGTATTAATGACTGCTTTGAGAGAAATATTTGTTTTTATACGCTCAAGGGAAGGTTAGAATTGTGCTATTGCCCGAGGCGTGCCGAGGGCAATAGCCCAATTGTAACCTTCACGAGAGCGTATAAAACAACTATTTCTCGAATATTAAAGCAGTCATTAATACTTTTATATGCCGAAAAAAAAGAGTCAACTTATGATACCACCTTGGTCTTTATCTAGTTTATCTGCACGGTTGTTTAAAAAAATATATAAAAATATTAAAAAAATTGTCGAAGATGAAATTCGATCTCTTGCGTAGAAACTATGATGTGACCTAAGTCACCGCCTTAGACCACTCGGCCATCGCACACTGATACCGTATTAGCAGTTTTCTTTCATTTATAGATTAAAATGGATTAAAAACGGCTTCGCGTGCTGGATGCTTCGCGGTAGCTCCATTAAACGGGGCCCTTCTTTTACTTTTGCAATGCATTGGCACGAACTTAGATCAAGATCTATCGGCAGATGTTGTTTTTGGAAGTTTATTTTCGTCTGCATGTCAACAATGCAAGATAAAATTGTCGGTAAGATCGATCGAGATTCAATTGTATTGAAATTACCGACCAATTCTTCGCACACGTACGGTATCCGAAATCGCTCAAACCATTTTTTAACATGTAAACCTATGGGTATTTCACCAAGACTGAACTATTTTCCCAGTAACCATGGTTACTGGGATTTTAGAACTACTTTTTAGAACTATTACATGGGTTTGGAATTTGACCGGGAAATTTACAGGAATTGTTAAAGTTTATGAATGCAATTTCGACCAATCAGATGGCTGGATTTCTTAAGTGAGGTATATAATGCAAACTATCATCGCCGAGGTGATCTCGGGGCTACTATCTTCCCGAGCCGCAATTAAGGCGAGAGAAGATGGTAGCCCCGAGATCACCGAGGCGATGATAGTTTGTATCCATTGCCCGAGTAAAGGAGGTTAATATTTGTTTTATATCCCACATCGGCAATAAGGTCTATTTAAAGTGAATTTTACATAATAATAAGAACGGATTCTGCAGACAGTTTAGCTTCAGCTAGATTAAAGGTCAAAGCGCAACATGCATATTATTGTAATACAGTCGATGCGCGCTCATTTGACATTGACATTGACTTTGACATTTCGCGTAACCTACTTTGCTATGCGTATTCAATGGGCAAGGGTGGGCAAGTGGGGGTAGCAGCAAAAAATTACTTTCCAATAAGTACTATCTCGATCTTTCAGGTAGATAGTACGTGTCTATACCTTTTTCGTGCTCTGTACAATCGCAATGCAAACAACTATACATGAGGGATATAATATGTTATACATATCAATTCCTTTCATAGCAAAAGCGCTCCTCACAATTTCTGTAAATTTGGCAGTTTAACGCTACGCGTACCGCCTTGACCGGACTGTGCGGTATCTGTGCAGTTCTGTGTGTAGAGAGGTCGGGCTGTATTCATTATTTCTTGGGGGTGCATAAATTGCTCTAATTATACGTACGCGTGTAATGCGCAAGTTTATTGTGACGGCACTAAACCCATCCCACTCATTGTTCCCCTATTTTCATAATGGTACTGACCCAATGAAATGTAGTGCAGTGCGCTCGTACGCGCTGCGCTGCGTGTGTACATGTACTGTACTTATGCATGTTCAGTTATATGTGTATGTATAGCATTACGTACATGCATACAGGGCTAGCTGGCACAAAACCCTGGGTCGGGCTTCTAAAATGGGACATGAAGCATGATTTGACATGAAAATTGACGGAGCTAAAAATGAATCAATCAAAATGAAATTTATATGTATGAAAAGCTTACGTATCATAAGTCATTGTCTGTGATTGAGGATTTACAAATTTGACGCAAAACGCGTTGCTGCAAAGTTAAAGATTGGTTTATTGAAAGGCAATCGAGCACAGTGCGACCGATCCATTGACATTGTGTATGAGAGAGTAATTTTTTTTAAATGGATTGTAAAGTTCAACGTCAAAGTGACGGAGGTTTTTTTTCAAGTAAGGGCATGGTTTTACATGGAATGTAAAGGAAATGTTTCCTTCTTCTCATATCTCGATTGAGGATATTATTCTCAATTTCGATTTTTAATGGTAAAGAAAAGTGTAAAAAGATGTCGAGAATTTTACCATATGTCATGTAATATAAAATGCGCGCGGGTCGGTTGATCTCCCAAAAGGAGCGCAAAGGAATTGATATGTTCCACATACTAAGAATCTTGCTCTACGATTGGTCAAAAGTAAATCACGTGATGAAAGATAGTTCGCCCATTATTGATGGGAGAAGCAAAAAGTTCGTTACACTGTGTAGATAGTACTACTATCTACACAGTGCAACGTACTTTCACTGAAGATATAGGTACTATCTACACAGGGCAACGCACTTTCACTGAAGATTATCCAAAAGCGCACTAAAACAGGCGTAATTAAGCGCGCATTACCAATGAGCGCAATTAAAACAAACACATGCGCGCACCGTACCCTCAAGGGGTTGGGTTAAACTGTTTAACTTTTTTGGTGTGAATTTGGGCATGGTGTCTTTTATGTAGATGCATACAGTCACGTCCTTTTCTTTTTGTAGTTAAATTGTTTTAGATGTGGTCATGTGGAATATAAAGCAAATAATCACCTTTTGGTTTCAGGCGATGGCAAACTATCACTTCCTCGTCGACCAGAATGTATACGCTATCTTTCCTCAGCTTCGCTTCGGAAAGATAGCTACATCCAGAACGCCTCGGAAGTGATAGTTTGTCCCATCACCTTCACCAACGGTAGTTATTTGCTTAATATTTGACCAGAGGTGTGAGTAGGAGCATTTGTCAGAAGGGGAGGTGGCTCTTATTAAAAAAATGGGGCATTTATCAAAAGGAAAAATGGCAATTATTAGAAGAAGAAAAAAGGGGGCACGTGTCAAAATAAAAGGAGGACATATCAGAGATGAGAAGGGACACTCATCAAAGATAAAAAGGGGCGCTTATCTGAAGAGGAAAAGGCACTTATTACACAAGAAAAGGGCACTTGTCAAAACAAAATGGGGACCTCTCAGATTTGAATAGGGCAATTATGAGGTAAAGGGGCACTTATCTGATTTGGTAAGAGGCGCCTATAAGGATGTGGAACGGACACCTATTTGAAATTTAAAAAAGGGGTGATTATCGGAAGTAAAAGGGGGCACATTTACTATGTAAAAAGGTGCACTTTAGTCTTTTTTTGCTTGATTATTTTAAATACTTACTTGTCCGAATATAAATGTCATAGCATACAAAAGAGCTCGAATAAGCAGCAGTATGGTGGTTTTCATGGTATGTGTATTTTAATGAAAAAATCTATTTTTGAGTGTTCTACACGAATTCAGCCTACTCTCTCAGAATCCGTCATATGGGTGAAGGTTGGGAGTGAGCTTCTAGGCTTTCCGTTTATTCTTGGTGCTATTTATCTCCCATGTGAGGGATCCATTCATTATTCTCATGAAGTGTTCGATGATTTATGTAATGACATCGTTGATATTAAAAGTAAACATAATGCACCATTTTGTTTATTAGGGGACTTTAATGCCAGAACAGGGATGCTTGATGATTTTTTGGATGTAGATGATTTTGTGGACCAGTCCAGCCTAGGAGCTTGTGATGGTGACTTGGACATGTATGATACAGATATTTTTAATTCTCGTTCTAATAATGATACAGTTGTTAATAATAATGGCAAGAAAGTTATTGAGATGTGCCAAAGTTTTGATTTAAGAATTGTGAATGGTAGAGCAGGTAGTGATCACACTATTGGAAAGTATACCTGTTTTAATAAGAATGGTGGCCGTAGCACTGTTGATTATGCTATTATGTCAAAACGATTATTTCCATTAGTAAAAGATTTTAATGTTGATATTTTTGATAGATGTTTGTCTGATGTACATTGCCCTATTATGCTGACCTTGCAATCTGAAGATATTCTGAACAGTGATTCATTGAGAAATGAAAGTAGGGAAGCACGCACAGGGCTAGACAAGTCAAATTATCTCGCCTTTCAATGGAATAGTAATAGTATGTTAGACTTTAAGCAGCATACTAAAAATTATAGCGAGGTAATGCATAAATATGTAGATCAACTTGAAGCTGATGTTAATCAAGAAGGTATTGATATTTTTTATTCACATTTGTGCGATATGTTTTTGAGTACGGCAAAGGAAGTTGGAGTGTGTAAATTAAAGCATCATAAAAAAGATGGAAGTAAATCAGGTAACAGTCAGAGTAAGCAAAGTCAACAGCCATGGTTTGATACTGAATGTAGAGATGCTCGGAAGGAATATTTGAATGTTAAAAATAGATGGAAGAGGAAGGTAAAATTGATGAGGAACTCTGATGTTCCTGTTGATTCAAGTAATTATGATGGTGCAGGGAAATCTTATAGGAATTTGTTACGTTGTAAAAAGAGGTTATATTTTCAGGACTTGAATAAATCATTACGTTCATTGCGGACAAAAAATCCTAAGGAATATTGGCAGCTACTGAATGGTAAGAATGAACGTAAGGAGAAAGATATTGGAAATGTTTCATTAAAGGATTTTTTTAATCATTTTAGTCGTCTAAGTTATAAGGAGGTTGATGAGCCAGAACCCCCAATTGTTATGCAAGAGTTATCTCAGGAAAATGTTTGTCTCGATGTTCCTACATTGAAGGAAGTTGACATGATGATTAAGAAGCTTAAAAATACTAAAGCTTGTGGAAGGGACTCTATTAGAAATGAGTTCCTTAAAAGTTGCCCCCCTGGAGATTCTTCAGGTTGTAGTTAAGTTCTTTAATGTTGTATTGGATTCTGGTATTGTTCCAACAGAATGGTGTATTGGGATAATTATTCCTATATTTAAGAATAAGGGGGAGAATACAAACCCTGATAATTATAGAGGCATTACTTTATTGAGTTGCTTAGGTAAGCTGTTTACATCAATTTTGAACTATAGGGTCACTCAGTTTTTTGAGGATGAGAGTTTGTTAGGAGAAGAGCAAGCTGGCTTCCGGTCCAACTATTCAATCACAGATAATGTATATGTTTTAAAATCTATTATTGATGTTTATTTAAAGAATTCTAAACGCCTTTATTGTGCATTCATTGACTATAAGAAAGCCTTTGATTTGGTTGACCGTGCAGCATTATGGGTTAAAATGTTTAGAATGGGAGTAAAAGGCAAGATTTTTAATGTTATAAGGAACATGTACAGGTGTGCTAAATCATGTGTTGCTAACGAGGGAGACATGTCCAGTTTATTTACATGCAATATTGGAGTGCGTCAAGGTGAAAACCTCTCACCTCTCTTGTTTGCTATTTATTTGAACGATTTCCAACAATCTATAGGAAACTCGTACAAGGGCTTGGAATTTTTGAATACTATTATTAAAAATAAGTTGCCTTTTGATGGTATTGAAATATATAAGGAGTTATTTTCTTTGTTATATGCTGATGACACAATTATTCTAGCAGAAACTCCTGAAGAGTTGCAAAAAGCCCTAAATGCAGTGAAAGTTAGCAACATACCTGTATCCGACTGTGAGAAGGACCTTGGAGTAACTTTTGACTCTGCACTATCATTCTCAGATCATGTGGCAGATGTAGCAAGAAGAGCCAACATCAAGTTGGGTATCATAAAGAGATCCTTTTCAAGTCTGAATGAAAAAGGATGGCTTATGCTCTACAAGACCATTATCCGGCCTACTCTTGAATATTGCAACTCGGTTTGGTGTCCCATGTTCAAGAAAGTCGAAGACTTACTGGAAAAAGTGCAGCAAAGAGCTACCCGTCAACTTGCACATATTCGTCACCTAGAATACCATGAGAGATTGAAAGCCCTCGGGTTAGAGACACTCATTTACCGAAGACAGAGAGCTGAGCTGATTCAAATCTTTAAGATTATGAAAGGAATTGACCGGGTGGATATCAATACATTTTTTCAACTAGTCCACGAATCCAGAACCAGAGGCCACACTTTGAAAGTAAAGAAGCCAAAGTGTAAATCTGTGCTTCGTCAAAATTCCTTCTCTGTGCGAAGTTGCAACAACTGGAATTCCTTACCAGACTCAGCAGTCAGAGCAACAACTGTAAACCAGTTCAAATCCACCCTTGGGAAATATTGGTACAGCCACCCCTTAAGTACAGTCCATACCAGAGAGATAGCATTACCTGGAGGGGCAAATAAGTTTATCTTTACGCTTCAACATCAAAGTAAACATCAAAGTAAGTAAGTAAGAAAGATTATTGTGATACTTGGCACTTAACTGTTAATGCCAGCAAAACAAAAATTGTTGTTTTTTCACGTGGGAAAGTTAGAAGAATTCCAGAATTCGTTTATGATGGTGGTGTACTGGAGGTTGTTTATGACTTTGTATATTTAGGAGTGACGTTTAATTATAATGGTAACTTTAAAAAAGCAATTGCTAAACAGGTCACACAAGCTCGAAAGGCGATGTATAGTATGTTAGTAAAGGCAAAAAGGTTGCATTTATCTGTTGATACACAATGTCATTTATTTGATCACTTAGTTTTGCCAATTCTATTATATGGTGCTGAGGTCTGGGGCTATGAGTGTATAGATCAACTTGAAGTTTTCCAAAGAAAATTTTTAAGAACGATATTGTTTGTAAATAAGTGCACACCTGACTGCATGGTTTATGGTGAAACTGGACGTGGTAAAATAGTCGATAAAATTAAGTGTAGGATGATTGGATATTGGGTTAGATTAGTTAAAGGGAAGCAATCAAAGTATTCATTGATTCTTTTTAAGTTTCTGTTGCAGTTGCAAAGTGAAGACAAAGTTTAGTTAATATAAAGTCACAATGGGTCGAGTTTCTTGCAGACAGTTTTGACTATGCAGGACTTGGGAACGTCTGGCGAGCTCAAGGAGAAGGATATAGTGCTGCCTGGATTATGAATACTATGAAAACCAGGCTTTCTGACATGTCTATTCAGGAATGGAGCGCAGCTACCTGGTCAAATCGTATTTGCACGAACTATAGGATGTTTAAGAATGAGTTGGTTTATGAAAAATACCTGCAGATATTATGTCAGAAGGAAGCAATAACTTTAAGTAAATTTAGATGCAGAACACATAGATTACCAGTTAATAAAGGTAGATTTGATGCAAATGTAGTAGATGATTTGCAATGCCCACTCTGTACACCAACAGATATTGGTGATGAATTTCATTATGTTTTTGTATGTCCATTCTTTCAAAATGAAAGAAAAATGTATTTACCAAATAACTTGTGTGGTAGTAGCTTAAGACCAAGTTCGTTGCACATGGATAAGGTTTTTAATACAGCTCACGCTTGCCAGCTAAAGAAATTAGCAAAATTTGTTAGAATCATTATGTCATATTTTTCAAAAGATTCAAGGGTAGATGGTAATACTGTAAATGATAGCTCACAAATAAGCAATGTTGTTAGGCACACTCGTAGCGGTAGGAGGGTGAATTGCCCAGTTCGCCTTGATTTGTAAATATGTTCATTTGTATTATCACATGTTTATCATTGTTCATATTATCACATGTTTATTATTGTTCATATTATCACATGTTTATTATTGTTCATATTATCACATGTTTGTCTTTGTTTATATTATCTTATTATGTTTATCGATTTACATGTTATCACATGTTTATCATTGTTATACTATTGTTATATTGATACTATGTTGTAAATATGTTTGTACTCTCATACCCCGAGAGGAGGTCGATAGAGTCAATAAAATCTTACAATCTTACAAATTAAATTGGGAATTTGTCAATTTCCAACAAACGCAAAAAAGTGAGAGAAAAAATCCTGTAAAATCATGTCATTAGTAGTAGTAGTAGTAGTAGACTTTATTGGATAACTTGTTTAGCACAAGGCTAATCTGCCACAAGGTCCATTGCACATAAATAAAAAGCAGGTTGAATATACAACAGTTTAACACATACAAGAGCATTAAACAATACATATGAAAATAGTTTACAACATACTGAAATGAATTATACATTGATTGATTACAATGAGATACATAATTGACATTTAGCTGATAATAAATACATGCATATGATAAGAAAATTATAAAATATTTATTCATTTATTAATTAAGGAAATAGGATAACAAAATTATCACATATTTTTCCAAAAAACGAAAAAATAGCAAAAAAAAACTGTGTAAATTATAAAACACAAAAGTATATAATACAATAAGATGATAGGATGTATATAATAAAGATTCCGTTATTCGAAAAATATTAAATCAGAAGGCAATAACGAAATCACATATGAGTCTGGGTACATTTTGTGAATGATACCAAATTAAATAACATTTGTGAATTTAAAAATTATTAGATTGCAAATTCTGATGATAAGATGAAATGTGTTTTGTGTATAATGCCTCGTATAGCACTTCCGGGGGGCGGGGGGGGGGGGGGGGCGTTAGATCAAAGATGAGAATAGGATAACACGTCTTATCTATCTAATCATAGCAGTGTTTGTTGTTTTTATTGGCTGTCATACCATCTCTGATATGAACTTTTGAATGTTGATAAGGTCAGGGATAATCTGACATTCTCGGGTAAGCAGTTCCATTCTCTACCTGCCGAGTAGCTGAAGCATTTCTCAAAAATGTTGAGGTGGTGGCCGGGGGGAAGGTACAATTTGCGAGAGGATGCACTTCTTGTGTTTCTACTATGTGTTTCATGTACATAATTAAATAGGTCTGCCATGTATGTTGGGGTTAGATCGTTCAGGGACTTATATACCATAGTTGATTTCCTGAATGCAATACGATCATTTATTGGCATCCATTTTAGTTGTTCAAAAAGTGGTTTCGAAGGAGATCTACATGGTTCATCGAATATCATTCTAGCGGTTCTTTTCTGCACCTTAAGCAGTTTGTCTAGATTTGAACTGCCCCATATGAAATTGCAGTAGTCCAAGTTAGACAAGATGTGAGCATGACAGAATTTTATTCTGGCATCTGTTGGGAGAAGAGGTTTGATCTGCCGGAATTTAGCTAGGAGGAAGCATAGCAATCTATGAAGCTTGTTGACCTGTTTTGTATAGCTTAAATGTTGGTCTATCTCTACTCCTAGAAGTCTATGACTTGTAGTACTTTCAATCATCTGACCATCTATCTCTAGTTTCAAATCTGTAATGTTCAAGCGACGTAATTTCTGTTGGGTACTTAGAAGCATGCTCTTGGTTTTCTTAGCATTTATTACCATCTTGTTGCTTGCACACCACTTTTCGATTTTGGATAGGTCTTCAGAGAGCTTTGCTTGTACAGGTTCAAGAGTTTTCCCATTTGAGCTGATTGTTGTATCATCAGCATACATGTCCATTTGGATACCCGGGTCAATGAGAGGAAGATCATTCATAAATATGATGAACAACAAGGGGCCTAGTATGGACCCCTGGGGGACTCCTGATGTGATGGGCAACTTTTCAGATAGAGTCTGTTCCAAGCTAACTCTCTGACTCCTATCCTTCAAATAGGAGACAAACCATTTACGTGTAATTGAGTCTACTTGGTAACATGACAGTTTTTCAATCAGGATTTCATGGTTTAAGATCGAAAGCCTTGCGGAGGTCAAGCAGTACTAGACCGACAAGATTACCTTTGTCAATACTTTGTGCCCATTCAGATGTCATTTTGGCTAGGGCTGTTTCGCATGAGTGTTGTTTCCTGAACCCTGACTGAGTGACATGCAAGAGATCATAATCATTTAAGCAAAATGTGTAAATCACTGGTATCGAATTAGAAATAAACCACGTTTTATTTTATTTATTTTTTTTTTTTTTTTGGGGGGGGGGGGGCGCTACCTCGATAGCTGTATTTGGCAATAAAAACTCTAATCCATCCCTTGAAATTTAAATTGCACTGCCCCCATTGCGTGCTCCTTTTAAAGAGCATCACGATTTTTACGAGTCGTCACGGATAACTATGAGCAACTTTTACGTGTTAGTTACGACCTGTTTACGTGTTGTTACGAATAGTTACGAATTAGGAATTAGTTATGAGTATTTACGAGTCCTTACGATTCTGCATCTTGTATACCTTTCACCAAATCATAAACAATTATTACGTAAGACTATGTAAAGTTTACGTATCTATTCGTAATGTACTCGTAACTACACGTAACGTGCTCGAAATAACTCGTAACGATCCGTAAAGCCTTCGTAACACGACCCGAATGAAGTAAGCACTCGTAATAATCCGTAAATAATCTGTAAACAAATCGTAAACTAACCGCTTCAAATCATTACATTTTTTGTTACGAGTCATTTACGGATTCTTGCGAGCAGCTTACAGAATCATGGTTACGTGTTGTTGCGAGCGGTTTACGAGCGGTTTACGATACTTACGGATTGTTACGAGTTATTGACGGAAAAAATCAATCCGTGGACAACCGTTAGAAGATTTTTGACATGTCACCAAATTTGCTTCTCCTTTCACAGATCCTTAAGAGTGTCTGCGAGTTGTTGTGAGCTGTGACGAGTTATTTACGGATACCGACCAGCGCGTTATTAACGGATGCTTGCGATTGACTACGAGTTGGCGATTCGTCGTAAGAAAAATCCGTGTATTTGAAAGGGGTATAAAGAAGAAATGAAAAGAGAACCAATTGAAAGTAGGAAGTGGAGATACCTAAAGATGCATCACATGAGACCATGACTAATGAATAAGAAGAGAACAAAGGATACCAGGTGAGATGGAAGACTTGATATGCAGTGAGGATTAACGGAAGAAGGAATTAGGTTGAGTAATTGAAGTAAATAAATATGTAAATGAATATGTAAATGAATAGGAAATGAGTCAGCAAATGATGTGATATGAATATGTATAGAGAAAAGATACTATAAAGAGTCCATGGCAGTATTAACTCTTCCATTTGTTATTGGGCGCCCTAGCTTTAGCGGCAGGTTATTGACTACGACATTAGACGGCTATTTTCAGCCTTAACTTCTAAGAAACGGAAGGTGTTCATTTTATATTCAAATCTGGTGCGTTTTATCAGCCTTTTCACACAGGGATGAAATTCATCGTATCTAAAGCAGGGCTCCCACTTAGCCGAGTTGTATTAGCGAGTTATGGCGAGTTGTGATGAGTTGCCTCAAAGAGGCACTCGCAATAACTCGCGAATTATTCGGTATGGCTTAGCGTAACTCTTTACAACATTCCACGACTCTCCTCGAAGTCGCGAGCAGTTCCAAAATTTGGAACATGTTCAAAAAATGTCCCCGATTCGTTGCAATTCGAGTGAACTCGCCTACACCCCAGGTCGAAATTCCATTAGGATCCGATCCTATTGGACCATCAGAAACCATTAGAGCTATTGGTGTCTAATGGTTTCAATAGTGAAAGTGAAATGATGGACCCACAGAAACCATTAGAAAATATCTATTGCAGTGGCGGATCCAGGGGTGGGCCAAAATGGCCGCGGCCCCCCCTATTGGCGGCGAAAAAAAAGTTGAGAAGGAAAAAAGAGCCGGAAGAAAAGAAGAAGAAAAAAAGGAAAAAAAAGGAGAAGATAAAAGAAAAGAGAAGAAAAAAGAAAAGAAAAGAGAGAGAGAGAGTTCATAAAAAAAAGAGGAAAGAAAAAGAAGAGAGGAGCCGGGGAGAAAGAAAGACACCAAAATGGCACTAAAAATTAGTGACAGTAACGACGAATAAGGGAAAGACAAGGGGAGGGGGGGGGTGTGCGTGAAGGCGGATGCATTGAGGGGGGAGGGGTGACTGGCCGTATATGCGAAACTGAGTCGGAATTATTCTTATTTTCAAAAAATCTTGGCATGCTTCTGAAAAGGCCGCGCCCGGCCCCTCCAAAGAACGGCAGAATGGTCATCTATAAATTCTGGGGTCATTCTCGATGGCTTGTGAGCCGTTATTGAAGTGGGGGCCGGCCCTACTCAAATGGTAGTGACGGTAACGGTTGATAAGGGAATAAGGAGGAAGGGATGCACATGCAGGCGCGTATACGCATACAACATGGCAGAGCTTGAGGGGCCTGGCAGAGCCTTTTCAAGAGAGAAATTGTCTTTAGGAGAGAAAAAGAGGTTATTTCTAAAATGAAATGAAAGGGCTATTTGACTTTCAAGAGAGAAAATTGTCTATAAGAGAGGAAGAGAGGTTATTTCTAAAATGAAATGAAAGGGCTCTTGTCAAATAACCCTTTCATTTCATTTTTTCTCTCGAAATAAACTCTCTTTCTCTCTTATAGACAATTTTATGAGATGGAATCTTAAATCTGAAGCCTTTTTGTGCTCTTTGAAAATAGCATACTGAATGGGGGCAGTGCAATTTAAATTTCAAGGGATGGATTAGAGTTTTTATCGCTCTTGAAAGTCAAATAGACAATTTTATGAGATGGAATCTTCAATCTGAAGCCTTTTTGTGCTCTTTGAAAATAGCACACTGAATGGGGGCAGTGCAATTTAAATTTCAAGGGATGGATTAGAGTTTTTATCGCTCCTGAAAGTCAAGTAGCCCTTTCATTTCATTTTAGAAATAAACTCTAATACATACCTTGATATTTAAATTGCGCTGCCCCTATTGTGCCCTCTTTTTAAAGAGCACAACAGAGCCCTCAGATTAGGCAGCAAGTAGCTAAACAAACCCTTAACACTGGACACAGCATTCAATGGGATGATGCCCACATCAGGCGCGGATCCACGGGCCGATTCTACCGGCCCGGCCCCCCTTGCCCCGTAAACCGGTTTAAAAAATGGGATAGTAACGTAAGTTTTACGTTATAAAAAACAAAAGCGACCCCTGACCCCCTGACTCCCCTAAAAAATAACAAAAACATTCCCCCCCCCAAAAAAAAAAAAAAAAAATAAATAAATCCCCCCGCTCATCCGCCGCTCGCCGCTAAATATATTTTCTCAAGATTTGGGCCCCCCTCTTTCCGCCGGCTGGATCCGCCCCTGTTCACAGATGGGTCGTTACTGTTACATCTTATGACAGATTGGAAAGATATGTAAATCATTGAAATTATAACCAGTATACGATGCGAAAATGATTCTTCTCCAACTTCCGGATACCAACCTGGAAATTTTGGTTGCGGCCTACGGGACTCAATTACCCACTACTTTTGCAAAATTCGTGTGTGAGATTTGGTTAGTTGGTGAGTCCAGGACGCAATAACGCAACTTTCAGCGACTCTTGCTTATACATGTTTATATTGCTCTACAAAACAAATCTGCCACAAACTTTAGAAATATGTGAGAGGAAGAGAAGACATTGTACTCGCTTGTATTATATTTTAAACAGACATGTTATTTTCACCTATAAAATGTACTTATGAAAATAAATGGTCAACATTAAAAATTTTAGTCTTTAGCAAGTGTCTCATTTGAATTAAATATTGCTTCAGACCATGATTTACGTTATTCAACAAAAATATTGTGACCTGCCAGTGACACACATGCGGCATCAAAATATTTGTGCTTCTCTGACCGTAATTAAATGCCTAAAACTCCTGAGCTTCCGGGGGCTCTGCCCCCTGAACCCCCCACACCAATTTACGCTTCGCTCTCTACCCTCTACCTGATCGTAAATACTTTAGCACACCCATTTGATAAACGTTCCGCGGGGTCTGTGTATATAATATATACGCATAAAACACTGATCTTTATGGTGTCTTTAAAGTGACATAGCTTCTTCTCCCCTTGTAAACGAGAAAGAAAACAAGGTTATTTAAAGGGATTAAGCGACAAATAATGATTGTGATTCAAATTGTGCAAATATTTTTTTGAATAAGCACTGCTATTCACCAGAATCTTCTTTGTAAAAACAACTTTTACAAATCTCAGCCATCCTTACTGAGTTGAGACGTTCCATTCAATTTAAAGTACTCATTAAAGAATACACTTCTCCTACTCTGATAGTGATCTTAAAGCACAGTGGCAGAATTGCATGGCTGAGATTTGTAAAAGTCGTTTCTACAAAGAAGATTCTAGTGAAAAGCATTGCTTATTCAAAAAAACCTTTGCATCAATTTGAATCACGATGGTTATTTGTCGCAAGATCTTTTTATTAAATAACCTTATTTTCTTTTTCGTTTGCAGGGGGAGAAGAAGCCATATCACGTTAAGAAATTATAAAGATCAGTTGTATTATGCGTATATACATATGAATACAGAACAAAATGTTGATTATCAGAATGTCATTTTGGAATACCTCTATAAAAATACCCCATCTTACTTTGCTGATACCACATTGTCTTAAGCTCGTATCAGTATTAGTAGAC